>LBFM01003817.1:11791-24478 GCA_000988765.1 Achipteria coleoptrata | reverse complement strand
TAAATATTTAAATCAAAATATTGAATATTTTTCGAAATTGTTTTTATTTTATTAAATGAATTTAAATCTTCTGCAAAGAGAAGACAATATTTTATAATAAAATATATATAACTTATAATAAAAAGTCTAAAATCATAAAACAATCCGAATTAAAGTTCTTCTAATCTTCGCTAATATTTATATAAATTATTAATTTATAAGAAAACTATTGACGAAAATGAAATTTTCATAAAATATCTGATAATAATTTAGAATATATTTGTATTTTTAAGGCATTTTCATTAATATATATATATTTTTAAATACATTTAGACATACTTTAAACGTATGTCAGATAACAATCCAATTATTTTTTTTAATCTAATAATAAATTGAACTAAATATAAATGAATTTTTATATAAATCTTAACAGAATTTGTGTTCAGAGGTAACAAAAACACAATTATCTAATATTCAAATAATAATAATAATAATAATAATAATAATAATAATAATAATAATAATAATAAAAGTAATGATTTTTAACTTTACAATTGGTTAACAATAATTTGTTTAAATCGAAAAACAACGACAAATGAATGAAACCCTGAAGTAATCCCTCGAATCGAAACATTCATTTTGAATACAAGAATGACTTACTTTTTATATCCTTAAATCAATCGTAAGGCACACACAAAATCATAAATCAATTAAAACTTTAGTTTAAATAACTGATGACCAAAGAGTTGAACAAAAAATAGTTTACTTATTATTATAAAATTTATATAAAGTGTATATTAAAATAATTGAATTGTCAAAGACTAAGCCAGCAAAAATATGAATAATTTGAATGAAATTGATTTCAAAGTTGGCATTAATTTATAAAACACAGTAAGAGTTCTAAAATTGATTTGATTAGGGTTTTCAAGATTTTAGTTTAAATCAATTATTCTATAAATTGACATAAAATTAAATGCACAGAAATTGCACATGCTCAAATTGCTATTATAAGCTTAATATTGAATTTTTAAAATGACCAAGCTACTCGACAACTAACATCGAATAATTTACTCAATGGTCACCAGTTATTAGTTAATAGAATAGACATAATAATAGTCTATTAATTAGTAAATCAATGAATTGTATGAAAGCTTTGGCAGTCATTAGAATCAAATTTGAATTTTGATTAAAATGTTATAATATTTTTCTGGTTTCAGCCAACGCTGCAATCAATTCGGAACTAAATTTATTATCACAGGAGTGGTTAAGTGGTTGCTGCGAATGGCTGTCATTAAGGCCCAGTTTGGTGGTCTGTCCCTCAAAGTGAGGATTTGCGTTAGGAATCATATGGTTGTGATGTTCTAATGAGTGATGGCTACTATTGATGAGCAGTTGATCCAAATCATTGTGTTGTGTCAAACCATCTAAGATTAGTCCATCACTCAAATGGGACGTAACGTTCATATAGTTATACGAACTATAGTTTTGATGACTCGTTTCGATTGTATTGTTTTCAGTGTTAATCATATCTACATTTGGTTTAAGCTCTGGTTCTGTGTCGTAATCGTAAACAAATTGTCGCGAATAGTTAGGAATGTGCTGAGTCTGCGATTGTGGCCAATGACGAGATTGGCTGTTGGGTTGTTCCAACTGGTGCTGAAGCATCGATCGACTCGAGTACTGTTGCGATAAATGATTTTGCGATTCATTTGCGTCGTCTCTCAAATCGGAAGTCTGGGACGGCATTCGAAATCGATAGGGGGGACAAACATTGCGCAGGAATGAAGACCTCTCGGCATCGAATCGAGATATCAATTGACTGACCGGGTTATCAGGAGTACCACTTCTAAACATTCCAGTGTTTGCCTTATGTGTCATTTGGTCGCTAAACATTACATGTGTGGGACTCGACTCGGTCTGTATGGACAGAGGACGTGACATATTTGTTTGGTATGACAGCAGGTGTTGCTGTTGTGGTGGTGTGTTCTGCATGTGGTTATGATAGTGAATGTGATGGTTGTGCACCTCTTTTTCGTTCGACTCCACCGGTGACATCTCAGGCGTGGGAAGGGATCTGATAGAGTCAGTTAAGGTACTGGTTTGTGGCATATTTCCAAAATCATTTTGTAATTCCGCACCAATGGCTGCGTCTTTGGCCAGCGATAAATTGCACTCATCTCTAGTATACATAACTGGAGTGGAGTGCTGTTGGTTTAGTGCTATTGCAGTGGAAGTGCTGTTGTTATCAGTGCAACGAAATGCGTCTAATATTCTATTGTTTCGCATCAGAGACTCTCCAATATTATTATTGAATGGACTTCCGTGTGGAGACGACTCAGGTGTTTGGACTCCACAATATTCAAGGGATGGAGAACTCATTGAAGAGTTATCCGGACCATCCATATTATGCATTGAAGGCCCAGAGCCAGTCTGATGGCCATACATAGCCATTAGCGTCATATTGTCATGCATTGGCATTTGTTCGTTATGTCCTCCCTGTGCGCGCCCACCCCTACAACTTCTTTTGCCGTGTTTTCGTCTTCGAGGTCTGTATTTATAGTTAGGATAGTCTGTCATGTGTTGGACACGTAGTCTTTCTGCCTCTTCAACAAAGGGACGTCTGTCGTGATTTGTCAGAGATCTCCACTTTTTTCCTGAATGAAAACGAAAGCAAATAAACGAACGAATAATTAAAAAGTTTTTATCAGAGAATGAAATAATTATTTGTTGAGGAAATAAATGAAGGATGAGGTCAACTCTATCAAATGGGAGGGGAGGGTCAGCACTACGATTGTGAAATGGCAGCTGTGATCTCGGATTCTAGATCTTAAAACGTGTTTTGCTTTTCATTTCTTTTCACTATCTCTGCAATCGTTTCAAATATTAGTACAAATCTGAGCCGAAGACCAGAGTTTGACTTCAATTTTCATTCAAATTCGATAAAAAGATTTTTTGATATAAAGTTAGTTCAGTTGTTCTCTAAGAGTGTGGTATGAAGTCGTGATCAGAGTCGCACCTAATTAAAGAGCGGCACATCTACTAAACGGAAAACACCCAAAACTTCATATTTGTGCCCATCAAAGGTTTAACAGGTCTTAGCTATGATGACATGCAAACAACGGCTAGACTTATGTCATACTCTTTCAACTATTCTTATGATTGCAGACAAACTCTTCTCTAAACAAAAAATGTTTTTAGTATAACATGTTTTACAGATTTACAGCTCATCACTAAAAGCGAAGTATATTTACAACTATTAATATTAAAAATAAAGTTAATTAATGCGTAAAAATAGTTTTAGTTTAAGTTTTTGGTTGTTATCGTCGAAAAAAATGTGATGCCCTAAAATGGGCTGATATTATATGCCTTTCTATTGCCTTTCATAGATTAAACAATAATTATAGGTTACGCTCAGATATTCAATTACACATAAGATGATCGAAAAGCATAGGACAGCGTTTCTAAAAAAGCTGAGCACAGAATAAGTATAGCGCCACTCAAACCATAAAAGATGGGATAAGGGATGCGCTGCAAGACTTCGATCACGCATAAAGATTTCACTCGGGATTATATCGAGCCTTCGATTCACCTGTGCTGTGCTGGTGTTCAACCGTAAATCCTCTGAATTTTTCTAATTATTAATAACAAAATATTTCATTTCATCAATCATTTAATCATATAATATATTATATATTTTTAAAAAAATACTTTGAATGCATTGAAAATATATTTGAAAAATTTTACAATATTTTGTTTGAACAGGAAGTGCCACAAATGATATCTGAAGATAATGTATTGATATATGATATTCTATGATATGAATGATATCTATGATATGTACGATTGGGTGTTACGCACAAACACACTATTTGGATAAGAAGACTCTCATAACTGCATCTTATACTTGACTATAGGTCAGGTGCGACTTATCTGGCGTTCAATGTAGTGGAGCTGTGGGTGGGATACCAGAGATGTGTTTTATTTCACTTCAACACACACTCAATGAGTTGATTGAAGAAAAGTTGAATTTCAAAAAGAATTACTAAAAGAAAAAAATTGTAAAAAAATCCATTGAATCGGAAAAGTAAAGCATAAGATATACGATTCGGTGACAATCGGTTCTGAATTGATTTGATTTTTGCGACTCTTTGATAATTTAGTGCTAATCTATTCATTACCGCTCATTAAGATTCCTGAGCGCAGAATATTTAATTGAGTGCTTTATATGTTGACCTCTTGTCATAATTGTTTAGGTATTAAAAAGGTATGTATGAATTGAGCAATAGTTGAGTAGTTGTAATATTTGTGAAATTAATAGCAGAGAAAAAGAAGAGAAATGTTTTGTTTCATTCATTAAAATATTGAGTTTGGGTTCTGATATCTCAGCTATTAATCACTTTTGGTATAAACTTTGTTGCTTTTTATAATTAATTTAGTAATAAATTAAATGCTATCAATAAAAAACACGACTCGAGTCATATTTCTTGTTACTATTGAATGGTATGAGTATTTGAAAGATGGTAAAAGTTGATTTCCAATTCAAAGTGCGTAAATTGCTCCAGGTTAAATACAAGTTGTGATTACATAATCTGGTAATCATGTCACGTATAGGTAACACTGTATGCCTGTGCGCTCTATGCCTGGCCTCTATGTAGTGAATTTTGTGCACATATGAGAAAACTATGTCTAACTGTTGGCCTAAATACTGGACAGAGCGAAACGTAAATTGAATCTAATTGTAAAGAGTTATTACAATTAATAATTTAGTTTTAATTGCATCCATCAAAAGGCATCTCAAATATTATTTTTTGCTAATTTTGAATTGAGGCGTATTCGCTCAGGGCTTAGATCTTCTTCTTCCCACATATAGATTTAGGTTTGCGTTAGACTTAGAGTCAGGTCATTGTTTTATTATCAGATTCTTGTTCATCATCAAAGCGGTGAAGCCATTAAAAGAAGATTTAAGCACAAGATTCCTGCAATTATGGCACAGGAATTTACAATCTCTGCTCATGTATGTGCTCTTCACTCATATAACTGCTTACGGCCTCTTATTTAGACTTTTACTGACATTTAATATTAATTTAGTTATTATTTAGTCATATATTCTAATAGTGGAGCACTTAATTCATGGCATAAATATTAATAATAAACGCATTTATTAATTATATCCAATTAATAATTGCTTTTACATTAAATTAATACTAAAATATAAAATATAATCAATTATTATATCTTTTTTATCAAAAAGTATTAATTTTTAATTTTAAAATAAATTAAGTTCTGAGAAGAAAAACAAAAACAAAACATTTAAACATTGGATCCAAACATATAAAGAGTGAGTACTGAGTACTGCAATAACTTGTTTTATGTGAAGAGCAAAAAAGTTGGCCAAAAACTCAATAACTCACAGAATTGGAAATATTATTAATTTTGTTCTTTTCAGACACCAATCCTTAAACTGAAAGCCCTGTTAACGCTTGTAAACTATAAATACTATGAAAATCTATGAAATTTTAAGTTAGAATTTTGTTTTGAAAGATGAAAAGCAGAAAAATAAAGGAATGAATGAACAGAATTGAAGAGAAATATTGTGGAAATGAGTGGTGCGAACAGAGAGTCGACATATACTGATAGAGAATGAAACCAAAATTGTAGGCTTCACAACATTAGTCGTATGAAGGCATGAGAGCAGAGCTGATCATACTCTTCATCAGTCCTCTAACAACAGTAATCTCAGGTGGATTCCCACCAATTATTATGTGCTCATAAAACTTAAATCTATGGCCAGAAACGCAAAGTCATAGTCACAGAGTGTTCGGGTCAGCCATTAAATTATATACGGGAAACATAAGTCAAATGCAATGCGGGCTCAGAGCTGTATCTCGTTTTGTGACACAACAGCATAAGAACTACACCCTTTCATTGCTGGTATGGTTGAGCCAAGTGTTACATTATTGTAAATACTAGAATGAAAACTAGGACTCCGATGCATTGGGATAACAATGGTTTGGTAGATCCCACCCTGATCTCTTAAAATAAAAAAAAGTTCAAACCAGCCCTACCATACGCTCAATTTCGTGACCAGTTTTTGCGTACTTATCTTCAATCTGAACATACGTCACACAAAAAGACTTATTTCCTTTTCATGAAAACTTTTTTCTTCTATTAAAACAGTATATACTGTACTCTATTTTATAACAAAAATCCATTCATTTTTTATTTAAATTTTTTTCATTTTGAAAAACTCTACATTTGAAGAGATAAACCCTTAAAATGCCAAATAGTAAGAGCAGTATTGGATTTAAGAATTGTATGGATTTCTTAAAGCACAGGTTCAGTGCTGTACTATTTTATTTTGATTGTAAGCAAAGGCCTCTCAATTATCATTAAATGTAATTATCGGTGACATAAATACGTGCAATAATTTTCTCTCTCGATCTGTGATCTCAATAATCTTTATTTCTCTTTCTATATCTCAATATCAATGTCGTTGTGATGCAGTTTAATAAGATTTGAGGGAGTAATGAGTGAGTCTGTGCTCAACTCTTATGTGGGCCACTGCTCGCACAGGGATGACAATGCCTTAACGCAAACCGCTTTAAATTAATTCGCACACAATTATAGCAAATGTATTCGTATGCTATCGTATTGGGGCTAATGATATCACATGAGTCGTGATTTAAGCTTCTGTCAGATCCATGAAATTTTGTGCAAATAGTACTGGACTTTAGTTTCGTGCTATACATCTAAATTATGATCTATTCAAATGAGCACAGAATCACTTTTAATTCATAACACTTTGACATTTAAGTCGATATAATCACAATTATTCTACAAAATTATATCCTCTTTGACTCAGAATAAGACTATTATATTACGATAGAATTCATTTGAACATTCATTTGAATGCACTCACTTTGAGAGACTGAAACTTTTCTTACCTTAGAATAAATTTATTCTTAGTTTACATTTTTGTCAACCAAATCACCCTTTTTTACATAATTGTCTGAATTGTTAATTTTAAATCAGAACCAATTCTTCTAATGAAGCAAATATTTGGCAAATAAGTAATGGTTAGAAAAATTCAAAGAATTTGTTTTCAAATAAAAATTCTTAAAAAATAAAACTAAAAAAATAGAAGACTTCTTTGGGAACTTAACAGCAATAATGAGTTTGCTCTAAAAAAGTGTGAGGATCATTTGCTTTTGATTAGTTTGAAGAAAATTACTCCGTTTAATGAAAGCAATTCTAACAGAGATCTAAATGCCATCAAATGATAATATTTCTAAAAAATTTTGTTTTATATAATTTTTTTAATTAGACTGAGTTATAGTTATAGAAGTAATTTATTTTTTGCCAAATATTATCTCATTTGTTGTATGCGTTGGAAAATTGTCGAAATTCTGTCAAACTTTCGATAATAGAGATAATAAACAAAAGGATTTATTTCAAACTTATCGATAAATTATATGATAGTCTCTAAACAATTGGTGTGGGATTAATGAAAAAATCAATTATTTTATAGATTGTTGTGTCGGAAACGGAAACACGAAAATCAGTTTTTTAATGAAATACTTGTGATAAATGAGTTGCAAAAGAATGAAAAAGGAGGACAATATTGTAAATTTGTTATTTGTTGGACTATTTTTTCTGTCAGATTATTATTATTTTAAGAGTGTTTTATTTGATATAAAGATATATACAATAATTTTTAGATATATAGTATAAATAATTTTTTTGATAGTTAATGGATGTTAAATAGAAATGAAAAAATGAGAAAATAAGCGAATGAATGCTGTCTAACGTCTCACGTCTAATAACTACCCAAACCTATCATTAGTAAACCAATGGATTTTTAATAAGTAGCGATGGGAGCAATAGAAGCAATATTAGTACCCGTAATGAAAATAACTTAAAGATTCATTGCTAGCCTTCCTTATGATAGGCTGTATAAACATTTCTGTATTTTTATATATTTCTCAATTTTGGGACCTCAAGGTTTCGCACAATTATTTAACACGCAATACAATCGAACTGCCAATGGATTAGTCCTGAGCACAGGTATACAACACGCAATCATTTGCAAGTTTACAAGAAATACATTCAATACATATTCATTGGTTTCTACACTTAAATATCCCAAAACTCATTAAACATTACTTGAGTTACAAATAAAGATTTACATCAATATTAGCGCTAAACTAATATAAACATAGAAAACACTTCTGACTATTATTTAGTAAATTAAAAAAATAGGGGGAAAATCAGTGAAAATTTTTCACAAACTTTCCAAGAGTTATGATGTGTTGTGTTGTGTTGTGTTGTGTTGTGTTGTGTTGGCGATCAAATTCTATAGAAATCTGTTTAAGAAGTGATGTCACAAAAAAGGATTTAAAGCAACGGTGCTGTAAGTGCTTTGAAGGTCGAACACTGAAACTACCAGAGAGTGAAAGAAGAGACCAAAGAAGAGAAGTATAGAAAGCGATCTCTTATTTTTCAATTTAATGCTGAGGACGAGGAAGAATCCAATGTTTTAATGAAAGCGCTTATTGCATGTCACTAATACTACCCATATCTAAACGCAAGGTCTAAATTTTCATGTTTTTCGTTACTCATTTATTGTTATCATTAGTTTTTTAGTTTTACTTATTTTCTCTTTTAATTTTCTCCAGTTTTTCCGAATTATGAGTTTTCTCACGAAACTTATATTAATAAATACGATAATCCGGATTAAAGACATATTTTAGTCAATCTATGCTTAGAATGTATAGAATCTCAACTTATTTCTTGTTTTTATCGTAAATGACTATCTTTTCGATTTTTATCATAGATATGCAGAGAACAGCACAGAACAGTCTATCCAATTGAATAAAAAAATTTCACTCAAAAGAAAAATTGAAATTAATTATTGAAAAAAGCATTTAAAATATTTTCTTTTTTTTCTTTGAGAATGTTTTGGTTAAGTCTAAACGAATTCTTACAAAACATAATTCAAGTACACAAAGCATTTCTGTTAAGACCAGTTGTTGTGTCGGTTCCATTAAGGCCGAGAGCGACCTATTGGAGCCCTATTGGCTTCGCTATGGATTTTGAAAAATCTGATGGATTACTCGTCAAGAATGGCTTCGATAAAATAAGCATTTAATGGCAAGCATTGACCGCTTCCACCGCTTCCGTGCCATTTAGAGCTTTCCTCTTAAATAAGAATCATTGGTTCGTTGGCTTAAACTTAATCAGTGATTAACTTTGACTTCGAAATAGAAAACAATATAAAAACAATAATAAAACTCTCGAACTCAAAACGATTGCCTAAAAATACATTCGTTGTCTTTATTACTGATATTTTTCAAACTTTTTTCGAATAATATTTTCATCACATATTCAGTGAATAATTGTTTAATTTATTACACTTTAAACGGTTTTTAGTTTCAAGTAATGCCACATTTATTACGATTTTTGTGAATATAAATCACTTGAAAGTTAGGTCTCCTCAAGACTTATTGTCTAATGGATTGTATGCCTACTCTGGAAGAGGCAGAGGGAGGAGAATCAAGTTGTGTAAGAATGTCGAGGAACGGTAGTCCTTAAAAAAGGATCAGAGGTTAAATATACTGAGCATTAGCATGAAGTGAAACACTAAACAAAACCTGAGGCGAAAAATGCATAAAAGTTTGCATATATTTCATAGAATGAATTTAACGTATTATATCAAACAGTTGGTGGTTATGGTATGTGTTATGCACTTAAATATTCAAAACTCCTTTGGATGAGGAATGACTATAAACGAGAATAACTAAAAACTATTAAAAAAGTATATAATAATAATGATTTGTGTGCTGTTTGTGATGCCATTCATTTCGATTAGTCTATGACTAAGTTTATAACCATTGCTATACAGTAGCCGTTCGGACAACACTCTAAGATTGGGACTCAAATTAAACTATCATTAAGTGAAAACTCATCAAAAAACTTATGAGAGATTCACCTCATCTCTAATGAAGTAGGCTTTGAATGTGTGTAAAGTAGGACTTCTTGAATTGAAGGTGGAAAATAGCTTGAGGCTAAATTTATATTAAGAACTCGGTTCTGGTCGAGCGTTGCTCAAGAAGTTGATAAATAATAATAATAAAAAATAATAAGAGTTCGTAATTACTTTTCTTAATCGCAAATACACTTTATTTACTTCCAAATGAAAAACTCTTACATTTAAAAAAAGAATACTAATTATGCAACAAATTTCTCAGATCTCAATCATAGACAACACTACAGCACTTTTATATCATATGACTGTCCATTAGTGTAATAGACTTTGATTGTAACCCATTTTCAGAAAAAGTATACATCATTTAAAAGTGGGTTTCTATTTATCTCCACTTTTTATTTATACACAAACGAAGAGTTTTTTATATCAATTAAATTAATTTCAATTTTAATTTCGATGAGTTTTATAACTGAAAATCCTTCAAAAATTGTCTCTATATTTGAGTTTAGAGTTAGAAATGGAAAATAAAAATAAAATAATTATTTCCTCGATTAACAACCAATTTAACTAATAATCAACTGTTAAGGAGTAGCTTATCATTTGATAAAAGAGAGGAAACCTTTTGCATGGAATCTGATCTCAAGTTTTTCATTATATGAGAAGTTATGAAAATATCTTAAAATAAATGATACAAAAATAGAGTGTAAACTAACCGAGCATTTTGCTGAGATCAGCGTTGTGTAGGTCAGGATTTTCATCCGCCAGTCTCTTGCGCTCAGCCTTTGCCCAAACCATGAATGCATTCATAGGTCTTCTGATGCGCTGTTCGACAGCCATCTGACCGGCAGCCCCTCCACCACGACCTACACCTTTGGCCATATGAGAGGCACTCATTTTCACTAAATGGTGGCTATGATTACCGGTGAGAGCCATCTCTACGTTCATATTTTGGTGTCCATACAAACCCAAAGGACTCGAACCTTCTTGTTCTGAAGGGTATCCCATGTCTTCGCGATGATAAGACCAGTCTAAGGAAGCGCCCGGACTTTCAGAAGTGTCGTTATACATATTGTAAGCACTGTTTGGCGTCGAGGGGTCAGTACTGTGCTGTTGACCCATACTATTGCCTGATTTAGAAGGTGAGAGTTGACTCAAGACATGGGGCTCACAACGATAAGGTGATGACATTGACGAGTGATGGACTGCCAACTCGTTGGACAGCGGCTCGTATGGGGCCGGAGATGCCATCACTTAAAAACTTAATAAAAGTTCGTATAAACAAAATTTCTCACAAAAAGATAGTCTCAAAAGTTTTGAATCGCCTTTGAATTGAGTTTTACTGTTATTCCAGTCGTGTACTCAACAGCACTGATCTTAACAGCGGACGTGTTTTACAACAAGTTTTGGAGAACAAGTGCACCAAAACTATTGTTCTCGATTTCAAAGTACTGCCATCTCTTCTCTAAACACATACAATATTCAGGTAATACTCGACTTTTTTAATATTGAAGAAGACTTTTAGGGTTTTTCTTCAAATCTTTTTCTATGAGTAATAAAATAAAAAAAGTCTCACAATTAGCCAAATGTGTGATTTTCCAATCAATTAGCACTAGTGGTAAACGTGTTCAGCCAAATGTTAGTCGTTTCTTACTCTCTGTGCGAAACGGAAGTGCTCTGAGTATAAACCAGTAGTGAGTTAGAGATGAGACCACTTTCTTCATATCATTTCATATTATTATTAAATTTGTTTTAATAATTGTTTTGAATTTCTTAACAAATTTTAATATCTTATCAATTCTCTGATTAGTTAAGAAAATTCAAATTATTAGCTTGGTAAATGTAAGCAATTTTAGATTTAGTTTAAGAACTAGATTCTATTAATACATTTGAATTTAGTACCGGATTAAAGGTTTGTTAGCACATAACGAGACGAATCTAGTAATGTTTAATTCAACTTTTAAAACAAAAATTCGGATTATTTTAATTTAATTAATTTTGAGATTATTTTGAAAATTTGTAAAAACAAATAAAAGTTAGACATCCAATGAATGTATTGCTAACAGAAAACAGCATTCATATTGCAGTTACACCATGGACCAATTTCAAACAGGGTAGTGGCCTAAACACTTTACAATTGACAACTAAAAAGGCGTCCCCTTATATATTTTAGATACAGATTCATGAAAATGCCTTCTTATGAAAGTATAAAAGTAAATAATTCTGATTTCTTTACTAACTTTTTTTATTTAAATAAATTTTTAAACATAAAAAATAAAATTCTGATCGAAAACTGTCCCCATTGTGTGCTATTATAGACTAACCTAACAAATAATGTTTTATATTTAGCACAAAGAAGTTGAGCTCATTTTTACTCTCAACAAATTCTTTCCTAATTTTTCACTTAAGAGATGTGATTTATTCCATAACCTATTGATATAATATAACAAAGTCTACTTGTTTAATTATATATTCAAATATTTCGACTCAATGTCTATTAAAAATTTAATATAAAATAATTACTGTTAGTTCTCAATGAAAACCTATTCATTACTTAAGTTATATCCGTCAATGATTTAAGAGTTGAGGACATGAGCTTTGGTTAAGACACGCAACTGATGCCACTTATTTGTTGCCTAATTAAAAGAATATATTTGATTGCATTGAAGACAACAATAATTATGTGCTCTCTCTCTCTCTCTCTCTCTCTCTCTCTCTCTCTCTCT
>LBFM01003803.1:6579-18430 GCA_000988765.1 Achipteria coleoptrata | reverse complement strand
AATAATTGTCTCAAATTTCGGTTAATTCGCGGCATTTCAGAGTCTCCATCGATATCTGCGGTCAACTGTTCCGCCCTATGAAGTAAATCATCGAAACCGGTGTCCATCGCTTCCATTATTTTAAAGAACTTTGAACTGAACTGTCGTTTCGTTTATTGACAATTCAAAGGCAAAGGCATGACATGTGATGACTGCAAAAGCCTTTCATATATTCACTATAAATAACGTTAAGAAAAGACAAATGAAGACAAACCTCAATGAAGACAGACCTCAATGTAAGCCTTCGAAGGATTCTAACGTTTATTCCAATATTTATTTGACATAATTTGTGGAAAAGGTGTGGGTTTTGTGGGGACAGACATAACACTCATTCATAAAGAATTATAACTAATAATTAAAATTAATTTTATATAAAATATGAAATAATTGATTACAAATTTTAGAGTCTTTTTATTTATTTAAAATTTAATGAATGGATAAATCAATTAAATATTTAATCAAAACTTTTAATAATAATTTTAATAAAAGTTTACGTTTTATATGAATACAAATTTAGCGCAAAATTGTATTTGAATTCAAACATCAAAACAACTGACAAATACTTTGATATAATTTCTGTGAATTCATATGTTTTTCGCTTAAAATTTAAATTTAAATTTGTTTTTAAATAAAATATAATAAACTTTTAATCCAAACAAATATATTGGCAATGAATTCATCGTTTGTGGAATCAGAGGAGAGTCCGAATGTCTATCGGATCCGATTTATGCCGTCAGAGCTGATCAGTCTTTACAACCGAATCCTATTGAATGCCGCGGTCTCTGAAGTCTATGACACTCTTTGTTCGTATGTCTGCGACTCTATTGAACCAATTGGTTGGCACGCAATCTGGAGAACAGCTCCAAACACAGCACCACATCATTTGTCGACTCAATATGACTTCGAAGTGGAAGTGATTGATGTTCTCCACAATAAGTTGGAAGCCGTGGCCGTTGTCTTGAAATTGATTCATCCGAATGACTGTCATTTGACTGCAGAACAGTTCGATGAAAAGGAAAACCTTTTGAAAAATATTAAAGTAATGAACATTCCTTTGACACAACTTTATGTCATCAGTGATGGAGATGTCGATGAAGATTATCGAACCACTGCTGTGATCATAGAACACATCCGATTCTTTTATCAGAATTTGTGGCGTCCGTGGGATGAGTTGTCTGCCAACGAATCGTCCGATAATTTTGTTGAAACCAGACTTAAGCCACGACTGGATCTCGCGTTTGACATAAAAGACAAATTCATTCCTCAGTCGACTGTTAACAGAATCAGAAAACTATTGTCTGAGGGCTGGTATCTCAAGAAAAAGATCGACGATTCCGACAGAAACATCAGATCCTTTGATATTAGTATTGAAGATAATTCGGAAGTCGATTACATCAATGAAACCGAATTAATCGAAGTCATGAGATATAAGATAAGACTCGAAGACATCGAACGCGAAATGAAATTATTGGAAGACAAACACTTGAGAATAATCGCCGCCTCTCTTAAGACAAGTGGTGATAATAATGGCTTCGAAGACGACATCACAACAAAAGATTCAGAAAATAAAATCCATTTAATCGCAGAAAAATTTACTTTGAAGTCAACGAAAGAGATTTTGAGCGCTCTCTCAGATGTGAGTCCACACAAATATGTTTGCAATTGTTTTTAATCACAATTTATTCTCAATTTAAAGATAATGAATGAAACGGAAACTCCGGTAATGTTTCACAACAGTTTGAGTCGCGCTTTGAATTGCGTTAAATCCGGTGATAGAGTATATGTTATGCCCGGTCTCTACTCCTGTCAAACACTTGCATGGATTGAATCCGATATTGAAATCAATGGTTTCGGAGGTACTAACGATCAGATAATTTTGGAGTCGAGTGACACAAACGGTGATATATTCGTGAACTGCAATTCAAACAAATTGCTGTTCTCTGGTCTTACTTTAAGAGCCACCTCTGAATTGCAGTGTCTGGTTATGATTCACTCCGGTTTTGTCGCGTTTACGGACTGTATTCTGGACGGCACTAATCAGACTCGAAATGCATTAATCGCTTTATCCAAAGCTAACGTCGAAATCGAGTCCTGCAAAATAATTAACGAAAAGGGAGACAAAATTGTCTCTCGAAAGGGAAGTGTTGTCATCAACAGAGATGACATCCAACAGAACCTCAACAACACATCACAAACGGATTAGAGTTTTGAGATTAAAATTACAAACATTTAATCAACTTTTATATTATTCAATAGTTTGTCATTACTTTTGATATTTAAATTCATACAAAAAAGAGATTTGTTTTGAAAACTGAATTTTAATTTTAATAGAATTTATTAAACCATTTGTTAAAACCGTCACAAAATTTCAATTTTTATTTCGAATAAATTCAAAGTCAATTGAATACATTAATTGGGAAAACAGTTTTTTATCCAAAGAAAAAGCTTTAAATTAATGTTAAGCACCATTTGATACGAGTTATGGCTCTTATTATCAATCATTTGATTCAAATGTTTTTCAAAAAGTTTCAAATATTTGGACAGATATTGTAAAAAATGAATGTTAAGTATTATTTTTAGGAAATACACAATACTATAGCGTTGAACATATCATTAAGAAATTAATTGTATATTTAGTGTATAAATCACAACAATTGCCGGCATTTTTAAAGACATTTACATTAAAAATACATTGAATACAAATAATTAGATTTAAAACACATTTATTCCAATGAATTGACTTTTGAAGAGTACTCCAAAAAACAGTTTTACAGATAAAAAAGAGATTAAAAAGAAAAGGGATATTGTTTTATATGTGTTTGAATTAAAACCGAAATTAAACGGCTTTTGTTTTGTTGTTTTTCTTTTTGAGTATATAATTAAATCAATTAATTAATGAAAAAAGACTAGAAGTGATTACTTTTAACTTAAAGTTTTAAGAAATGACAGACATTTAAAAAATAAAAATAATAAATAAATGGATCACAAATTGATTCACAATATGGGAAGAAATGAGCAAAAAATTTAAAAATCTCGCAAACTTTAGAGCAGAGAAACATTGTATGGAATGTTTGGCTCATTTCGAGACCATTTCTTTTTGTATTTGAATAAAATTAAAACTTTTTTAAAGATTTTTAGAAAATGTTAGTAATATTTATGATTAAAAGTTATGTAATATTGAAAAATAAAACTGTTTTCTTATAAACAATAATCAGAAATATTGGCAAAACATTCAAAGTTATGGTTAGATGACATCAAAGTTAAGTTAAGAATTAGTGGCCATAAAACGGTTCCACTTATTCTAAAAAACAATTTCAGATCATTTACTTGGAATCATCGCCATTCTCTGCTTTTTCGGTGGTGTCCCCGCCCTGTGCTTTGTCCTTAGACTCTGTCTTATCCTTATTGTCTTCACTGTTCTCTTTATTATCTTTCTCTTTGTTGTTCTCTTTTACAGATTTCGCACTTCCTTTGCGTTTCTTTTCGACAACTTCTTCAGGAGGTCTGGGAATGGGTTCCTGGAAGGGGTCCAAAATGATTTTGCCCACATTTTTGCGGTCATGCATTTTCTGCATCGCATCGGGAATGTCTTCGAAAGCCCATGTGCTGTCTATTAGAGGTTTAATCTGTCCTTCAGAGTAGAGTTTATAGACTCTGTCCACAATTTCGCGAACGTATTCCTCGCCGTTCTGTTGGTACAGGAGTTGACGCAAATTGAAACCGGAAAGAGTCTTGTTTTCATCGAACAGTTTCATTGGACTGACCTTGTCCACCTGCCACCACTACACAAAAGGGCACAAACATCCAGTTATTATCACTCATTACTTATATCAATATAAAGAACATAAAGAATAACCAAATCATTGGAATAACAGAATAATAAAGAGTTTGTATTTAAAAGTATATCAAAATAGAAATGTTTAGACTTTAAGTTTGAAAATCAACAGAAGACCTGCTTTTGATTATTTAGTGTTAGTCTGAGTTAGTATTCGACGGCACAGATAAGAAATAGACTAAACTGAAACATGTCTTCACTTACAAACTTTGCATAACTAAACAGACTTTTGGTCTCTCCTGTCGTTAACTTAGAAGCGCCTAAAAAATAAAAACAACAAAAAAGTCAGAAAACTTCATAAAAACTCACAGATTTTGCGAAACTGAAAAAACTTTTTGTTTCTCCAGAGACCACACATGACGTACCTGTCGTTCAAATAAATTAATTCAATTATTCTAGTAATTAGTCGTTTAATACATACCGTATAACACGTAACGCCCCATTGGTTTCAATAGACTGTAGCCCTTATTGACGTCATCTCCGCAAAGACAGTCCAATACCAGATCAATGCCGTCCGGATTCTCCCTATAAATACATTAATTAATAACTTTATTGAATAACTGTTTGAATGCATTACTTTCTGATTTCCTGGACGTAATCACTCGAGTGATCGATTAGATGCTTAACGTTTGTGATCGACTCGTGTTTGCCTTTAGATGCTGTGCCGTAAAGCTCGACATCACTTATAGTTTTAACCAATTCCGCCACTGCCTGACCCTAAATATTGAGTTATTAATAACTTATTTGTCAAAAGATTTCATTGAAATTTATGTTAAGAAAAACAATTCATTCATTGCTTACAACTCCACCGCCGACTGAGTGAACCAAAATTTTTTGTCCGCTTTTAATATTTCCGATACCGAAGAGGAGGGCGTATGCGACCACATAATTCATAGTAATGGCGGCGGCGTCTTGGTAACTCATCTTTGGTGGGATCTTATAGACAAATTTAGCAGGTACAGCCACCAATTCAGCCCAGGCTCGGGATTCACTGAGTGCCGCCACTCTGTCGCCGACTCGGATGTCTTTAATGACAAATACTTTGAGATAAATTATATTTAAATAAAGAGGTAATACCGTTGACTCCTTCGCCTATGGCCTCCACTTCTCCGGCACATTCGAAGCCCATAATGAAAGGGGCTTTAGATTTTGGCGGGTTATCTATAACTCCCTGTCTGAGCATCAAATCAGGAAAATTGAGACCACTGTTGAGATAAACACCAAAAAAGATTTTATTTTGTTTCACATTTTGAGTGTTTTCAAGAAAAAGGGATAAATTAATTAAAATGTTATACAATAGTGGTATCCAATGACTCATTTGTTTAATTGGAAATAGCGTTGCATTCATTCAATTGAAAACTATTGAAAAACTACACCCTTTTGTGCCCATAGCTATCAATAGCTGTGCAAAACATCTGGAAACGTATCAATCGCTTTAAATTTAATACGGGTCTCAACTACTGATGCATTCAATCAGTCAATCAATACTTTTCCACTCATTTAAAGAATAATTCAATTGAATGTGAGTTCAAACACATAATAAGTGAGTTATAATTAAAAGTTCATTCATTTGTATAAACTATAGACTCGTCTATTGATTGCTATATAGTATCGCAAATAAAATATTCAAAAAATCATTTATTTTGAAAACTAAATCAACAAAACTGTTGACTAAAGAGTCGGTGATAAGAGTGAAGGTATTATCAATAAATGACAATCAGTACATACCAGGCCTTAACTCTGATGAGAACCTCTCCTTCTGAGAGCTGTGGTTCCGGTCTTTTCTGTACTTTAACTGATTTGAGGCCTAAACACAAAAATCAAACAAATATTAGACTTTTGACAAACAATTAATGTTATAAAAGATATGAATGCCGTCACTGACCGCCAAATCCGGTCAAAACAATTGCTTTCATTTCTTTAACGGCGGTCTGAGTCTTGTCTTTCTCTTCTTCTCCATTCTGTTCACCATTTTTCTGTTCTTTGGGCTCCAAATCCTTTTGATTGCTATCATTAGTCGCCGTTTCAGACATTTTCTGATTAAATAATTGGCTTTCAGTTGTATTTTAAATGAAAAGCTTTTAATTAATAACTACTTTAAAGCTAATTAAGAGTAAAAGCAATTGGCGTTTGTGTTGAATCAGTCAACAGTCAGTCAATGCTGTGATTCAAATGACAATACAATACAGACTGAGAGTGAGTCGAGTCTGAGAGGAGTCTAACGTTTTGTCAGTCAATGATTACACCCAACGAACGCATTGTTGAGACACAGATCACAGCATAAAGACTTCAATCCACTCATACCTCCCAAACGACATCTCTTATTCAAAATCACAACTAATTTATATTTGACTCAATGTTTATTTTGATAATTATTTCAGATATTATTCTTCCCTTAAATGGTCTGACAATCGGATCCAGACATGAGTCGAGACTATGACTCCAATTTCGATACCGAAAGTGAATCCGAAGAGAAAAGGTCTTCGAAAAGAACAAGTGATTTGACAAACAAATTGTCACCGAATGTCACTAAAAAGCAAAAGCCATCGAAGAATGAATTTATTGAGGAATCGGATAAAAATGAACGCAAACTAAGAACTAATTTCCAATCATTGGACGCATATTCCAGACATAAACTGTTAGTCAATGAGTATATCCTCACATATCCCGGAAGTACTTCAAAATTGGTTAGAAATACATCAAAAGATAAAACGGAATACGAAGTTCTTAGAGATAATCACCGATTTATTTGGTCTGAAGAGGAATCAGAAGAAGGGCTGTCTTGGGGTCAAAGACTGGCCAAAAAATATTACAATCAATTGTTTAAAGAGTACTGTATTTCAGACTTAAGTCGATATAAAGAAAACAAATTCGGAATGAGATGGAGAACACAACAAGAAGTGATCCAAGGAAAGGGTCACTTCTCCTGTGGGGCCAAACATTGCGATGTTGTCGAACGACTCAAGAGTTGGGAAGTGTTCTTCTCTTATCTAGAATTAGGAGAAAAGAAGAGCGCTTTAGTCAAACTCCGTTTATGTGAAGACTGTTCTCATAAACTTAATTACAGACATAAACGAAAGGAAATTAAAAAACGCAAAAAATCCGACAAAACAAAGACAACAAACAATGGATCCACTGATGAGACAACTGTTCGCGATTCAAGTGAACCAGAAGTTAACGCTTCTAATTCTAGTGGTGCTCAGCCTAATGATAACGAGAGTAACTCTTCCTCTGCCACTCATATATGGTCTAAACCGCAACTCATTCCTGATATCGAAAAACCAATCGACGAAGAATTCGATGAATTTTTAGACGATTTATTGGTTTAAATGCAATAAAATGTAAATAATTTCTATTGTTTTTCAATCGAAATGATATATAAAAATAAATTTCTATTATTTCCCAAAAAGTAATTCATTTAATAATTGAATATTTGATTCAATGTTTACGATAACTGATTTGAGCTCAAGACTAACGCCTACTTCACTTCCAAAAATGTGTTATTGAAAACTGGATCGACTCATAGTTATTGAGTATTATATCCTAAATATTTTCTTAGATTTTTATTATTTAATTCATTAGTAATTCAATAGAAATGCTATGAATCATAAAAATAGTTTATATTACGAAAGTCAGTACTCAAGTATTAAATAAATATAAATATTTAATTTCATTAAAATTATTATTCATAAAATAAAACTCATTCTAAGAGTAAGTGGTTTTCAACGGATTCCGTTCTCAACTGGTTTACTGTTATTCTTGTCATTTGTATATAAATAAACTTAAAATTGCTTCTAACGAATAAAAACTTATACAGATATTGTTTTATCACAATTCAATAGAATCCTTGATATAAGAGACAAACAATAGTTCACTCATAAAATATAACTGTCCTCTGATTGAAAACAATTTTGTTTTTAACCAACTTTTAAAAATTTAACATTTTATTCATTTATATCAGACTAATATTGTATTAAAGTTAAAGTTAAAGTAATAGTTTAAAGTTGTAATAATTGAAGTGTTTTATTGATTTATTAAATATCAATGAGAAACAAAGTTATTACAAATAGAGAGCTATTGATTGTTCGTTGAACTGATCTTTTTATCAATTAGTAATGCATTAATGCATTAATAACTAAAAGTCCATTTGTTTTTTGATTGTCTTTTGATTGAAAAATATTTTTCTTCAAATATTTATCATAAAATACTTCTATACTACATATCAGTCAATATTCTAATTCAATGCCAAATCTTATTATTCTTTAATAAGTAGTGATCTCTTTATGTCAGCGAATAATGAGTTTAAATTCAATTTTTCTTTTAATCTCAACTTTTATTTAAGATAATTAACTCATTTTTTCAAAGCTTTCCATAAGTACTAAAATGACACTCAGATTGTGTGTCAAATAATATGTTTGATCGGAATTTTTAAAAAATAACAAAACATTTGCAAAAAATGATTAGTTTTTGAAACAAATAAAAGTGTGTCTGATTATGACTGAATGGCAACTTTAATAATATTAATATCAATTGTGATAACATAACATTTGAGCAAAAAAAACATATAAATTAAATACTGGAGTAATGCTCTCAATAACCAAAATTATAGTAAAAACCAATGAAATGAGTATTTGATGGTATATTTAAAACGAATGAATAGTTTATTTGGGCGTAAATTGAGGGCTGTTGTAGTCTACAAACACTCGAACCACTTCTCCAGAATATCTTCTCTGGTGAGGCATGAAATAAAAGTCTGGTTGAAGTTGTGGTAGATATGAGGGCTGGGCGTATGAGTTCCTATTATATGGTGCGTTGCGGTCATGAGTGGCATAAGCACTGGTAAACTCTTGTGAACGATGCGAACGCGATGGTTGTCTCTCTAATGTGGCACTTATGTACTTTTGGGGCATCTTTTCGGCAGTATTTTTGTACAAATGTTTACCCGAATTAAGTTTTTCTCCCCTTCCAAGACTCTGACCGTTCGATTTCATAGGAGTATCCGTCTCATCGTTAACTCCATAGTTATCATAACTATAACCACTGCGAGCAGTGACTGCCGCATAGTCTTTCCACTGAGAATTAGGGGACTGTTTGTCCTATAATTTAAATAAATTATTATATTATTTATTTTAATCATAATTTAATGTAAAATAATTAACATTTTTCTGTTTATTGTCTTTATTTCTGTTGTCGCGCCATAACATACAAAATGCTTGAATTAATACCAAACCGATTAGAGCTGCGATTCCAACAAATATTATCATCCATTTTGTCTGATCGTCACCAAAATAATTGAAAAAAGAGTCGGATTTTTCTGTACTATTCTTTCCATTTTCATCGTCTGAAAGCAAATATACATTAAAATTGGCTTTTATTTGAAGTTCTTTGAAATCAATTCTATAAAAAAAGTGCCACAAAAAGTCATTGATTCAAATCTATTAAAAACAAAATAAACTACTTTTCAAATATTCCTGTATTCCGTGATAAGCTTTAGTCATGAAAATGGGCACAAAGTTCAAGTGAAAAAACGACCATTATCACAAATTTAACAAGAACCCATAGGATAGAAGCTTTAATTTTGGTATTTTGTATAATATAGCCCTGAGCGAGGGTGAAATTTTTAAAAATTATAACTTTAAGATTTAGATTCTTAGAATGTTTTGAATTAATGATTATTTTCCCCAATTTGTATGAATTTGAATGTGTTTTGCGATCCATTTTTAACTACTCATACTTTGGATGTCTGTATCTTTTAGAATAGTGGGTGTGATTCCATTTGGAAATTAATTTATATCTAATAACATGTAAGTACTAATTATTAGTGTCTTAAGTTTTGATCCCTATATATATTTGATTGAATTGATATAAGTTTAAAGTATACCTTCTTTTCTGGCGACAATTAGATATTTAGGATCGACCCGTAATTCTCCTAAAAATTGGTCGCTTATCATAGCGTTGAGTGCAGAGGACAGTATGGATGCTTCGATTTCCTGTGTCTGATCATCCATTGGTTTAATGGCCAAATCCATTGATGCGATAACACTATTAGACTGAGGGTTAACGACTATCAGTTCATTTACATTAATTCTACTAAAAGTGGGATAATTAGTGTTGAGTTCATTTTGCATCTGTTGTCTAATATTTGAAATCATATTTTTATATTCATTGGAACTTTTTTGTCCAAAACTCTGTCTCCAAATTCCTGGAAATTTCATTTCAATTTTGTATAAATTGTCACTAATTTCTTCAATTTCCTGAGTTTTTGTGGTTATATGTGGCGTCTGTGCAGTCGATAATTCTTTGGTATCACTTTCATCAAAGTTTTTGATGGTGTGATCATTATCTTGTTTGGCACCGGTATTCACGGGCACTGTTGGAGCGGTCGATGGCTTACAACTTCTGATACAAACTCTTCTGTCGGATATAATTGGAGTGATTTCGTGTTTTCTTATTCTTTTATTTACAGCATTGAAAACACCTCCCATTACAGGAAATATTAGATAAGGACAGTTACTATCTGTAAACTGGAAGTCTCTGTTATCGCCTGTTATTCTTTTTCGGGCAAATCTCAGAGTAGTTATTCCATTCTCACGCCAGGCAGACATGTTATGTAAATTTTGTGACGGGTCCAGTGGCGGAGCTTCATATGCCCGCAACCAACTGTCCATTAAGAAAAACCTTCCACTAAAATATAAGTTAATAAATTCAATTAAACTCCAGTTCATATAAAATAAAAGTTTAAAGAACTGAATACTAATTATTTAAGTCTTTCTTTTTAACCGATTGATTACAGATTGTATGAAAAGTTTTGAATTTTTAATAACAATAAAAACAAATAGTATTTTGATATCCCATTCAAATCATCGATAAATAACTCATTAATAATTCATTTTATTAGTAACTTATTTATCTCTTTTGTAACAAAACTCGGGTTCATTTCAATCTAATAAGTTATCTAACAAATTATGAGATGAAATAGTAGTTCATAAATAAAACTTCAATTTTAAAAGTTCATGAATTTCTACAATAAATTAGAATTTTAGGACAATTATACAAATGATAAAAACATATTTTTAATTATTAGGCACTAAAACTAAACCTGTATTGTAGTCGATCTGATTTATATTTATAGACCGATGAAAAGCGTTTCTTAACTAAATTATCCTAAATGTCAAGGGTTTGTTCAAAACTCTATTAAATAGTATTCATTATTTAATAACTATTTTGTTTATAATAGTAGTAATTATTATATAATTAATTCAATTTTTCAAGATTAAAAATAAGACAAATTATTGATTATAGATTGTGTTATCAGTTAGAAATTGATTGAATTATTAACATTTTGGAGGGAGACGGACACTGAAGGGCACTCAGTTAGTAACTATTTTTATTTAGAACTAAAATTAAAAATATTTGGACTAATCATTAGTCAATTGCTTATTAATGCTTTCTTTAGTTTAATATAATAATTGGTTTCACTTTAAAGTTATATTCAAATTATAAATTTCTTAATATTTTTAGATCACTTATAAGGCATTTGTGTTTTAAATTTGAAATTTAATTCATTAATCATTATTTTTTTATCAGATTTCTCGAAAAGTTTTCCGAAAAGATATTTATATTGTATTTTAATATTAAGTGCAAAGAAATCTCAGCCCAAAATTAATTCCCTTTAATTCAATCGATTGGAATTCAGAGTATCTTTGAATGGAAAACAAAATGAACTTTTCTATTGAAAGAGATTTCAATCAAACTTTTTCTATTTTTTTCACAAATAATTTCATTTCATTCAATGTTTACACATTTTTTTTTGAAATGAATGCCATTTTAATAGAATTGAAATCAATTTAAATCTATATTGTATTGAGTGTTGTGTCGAATAAGAAAAAGCAAATAAAATAACAAATTTGATGTTCGATAGGAAACTTGCGAACACCTGTTGGGCAACAGTTACTGTCCCTCTATTCAAGAGTCTAT
>LBFM01003802.1:24918-39788 GCA_000988765.1 Achipteria coleoptrata | reverse complement strand
TTATTATATCATTTAAATGAGTTCTCCGTTTCATAATTTGTTTCCATTGAAACTAATTTATAAAAAAAGTTCAATCAATTACTTCAGAGAATTAATTTAAAATAATATATTATTTTAATTTAATGAAAGACTTAAATAATATAATTAATTCAAAGAATTTTGTATTTTGATTAGAGATTGATTTGATTTTCCAAAATAAGATTTAAAAGATGACAATCGGATCTCTTAATGAAGTCAGTCATTAGTTGAACACATCGTATATCTATTCCATTAAAGACTCCTTTCAAATGAAATCTCAGGAAATTCTATTGAAAGACCATTTTTATCGGCACTTTCAACAACTTTAACATTGATTACGAAATAAAGTGGCGTAACATAAGTGGACAATAATTTCAATCATTTTATTCAATTTTCTTGTAAATTAGAGAATTTGTCTCATTCTTATCATATTAATCAATATTTAAGAGAAAAATGAATTTTGAAAAATCAGAAAATCAGAAAAATTATATATTTTTACCAGAATTAAAAAAAATAAAATGAGAAAATTGAGGCTACGCTACCCATCCATCAAATTGTATATAGCTTTTGGTTGTGTGTCAATCCAACACAAACTCTTAATTCAAGTTTTCATTTCTCGACTAACGTTGTATTGAGACATAGTTTTTATTTCTTAGCAAAAACTATATAGACTTTAGTTATTCTATAAAATCACTCAATTATTAGTTAATTATAATTTTGATTAAATGAATTTTTTTTCTCATTCATAGGTTTGGTTTCAAAATAGAAGTTAAGTATATTTTTAAATATATTTTTCCGAACCAACAAATTGTGTGAAAATAATGAGAAAATTATCGATTTATTGAGATTTTAATTAGAGATGAATTTCCAAATTTAGGGCTAAATGGAGACGACAGGAGAAGCTGGAGAGCCAACACGCGCTCAGAAGTCTGAGTGGTAATGAATATAATTGCAATAACACCGGTGATAATAGTATTGCAAAGGCTTCGGTAGTGTCGCGTAACTCTCACTCTCCTGTGAGTCCTGCGTCGACACTACCAAAAAGAGCATTCATTACAACAGAGAACAACAGTTTATCCCATAATTCATTCATACCTAATATGCATTTCAATTCTCCAACGGGACTGCCTTTGGACTCGTGGTTAGCAGCGGCTGCAGCGGCCGCTTCCAGTACTCCATCGACTTTATTGAGTTCAGCATCCCTCTCCACTTTTCTATCTCATCCGACATCTCTATATTCCAGTTATTTATTACAATCGACTCCATCCGAGGCCTCGTCTTTAATTCCTCACTCAATGTGTAACTCATCGATAGCTCCGCTCTCAATGATGACGAGTCCACTCAATCGAATTAATTCGAATTCTACTTCGATGTCAATCAGTCCGTCTGCCAGTCCTCTCAATCTGTCTGTCAACGGATCAACAACTGAATCAAAACAAATGCAGAGCAGGCCTTCACTCAACACAAATAATATTAGAAATATTGACGAAAACTTATGTAAAGAGATATCAATTTCTAATTTCGATTCTCGAAACTCAAGTATAGTAGCGCTCCGTCTGAGAGCCAAAGAACACGTAGAACTCATTAACCAAAGCCTAACTATTGTATAGAATTGTAAATCAAATGCATTTTTTGTCGATCTATTTATTTATTTACATTTAATGTACATTTTTAATGAGAAAACACTTGAATTCAAACAAAATGCAATCAATTGTTCATTCAATTTGACATTACTTTCGGTACATTACTATTATTTATCGTCTGATGAAAAAAATAAAATTCAAATTATAGTGCAATCAATTTGTGAGAATTTAATGGTTCCTCTCTTTCAGGAAATGAAATTCAGAGAAATTAAGCAAAATTATGCAAATTCTGTTTCAACAAACATTTGGTTTATGGCATTCACTCTAAATAACTCCATTTCCATTCAGTTTGTGTTTCAATATATTTGACTCAACTCTAAACGCAGTATTGACTAAAAGTTCTCTTCTCTCTTATGGTCTCATCACTACCTCTGATTAGACAAATACACAATTAAAAACGGGACGAACCCAGTGTTTGAATAGGGCTTATATTAGAGTTCACACATAACTGTATAGCGCTGTAACGCACTGTATGATAGTGTTGCAGTTAGGGCAGAGCTACTACTGTTACAGTAGCAGTAGCTGTTGTGTATATGTGCTGAGCTCTCAATTTTTCTATTGTAGAATTTTCATTTCCGTAGAACTTAACGAAACGCTCATATATTAACTGAAGTGAAAACACTCTCAACTGTTATTGAAAAATGAAGCCTTTAGGCCAACAAAAATAGAAAAAGCCTTACATCTAGTCTTATCTATAGGGCTATCATTACGACCAGTGCTATCATGAGAAATATAAACATCAAGACTTTTTTAAGCGTTCAATTTATAGATAATGGCTTTTATATGTGATTTAGTTTGTGATTGAGTCAACTCTAGTTAATACAATTGAACACTAAATTCAATTATTGTCAGCACTGGTATACCTGTTGTTGAAATCAGTTCTCTGAGCGATTGGGGAGAAAATTCACGCTATTATTACTTATATGTATTATTCAGTTATTAAATTATATTACATTCAATTCAATTCAATTTATTGCAAACACAATGAGGGCTCAAATATTTCCAATTTTTCGATTGCATTGCTTTCAAAAGAGTCTCTGAAATGCAATTTTCGGCACTTTTTCAGATCTATTTTTATAATACATTTTCAAGTAATAATGTTATTCATGTATTTAAGCGATAAAATGTTTAAAATTAGTTATCAAATCGATTGTCTAAGCAGTTAAGCAGTTGTTTCCATTCAATTTCGATCAGATCTCATACTAAAAGTTTTTTGAATTTTAAAGTATTTGAATTTGATTTCAATGCAATTTTTTCTAAGTTTTAAAAATGTTTTCCAAATATTTTCAAACTCATGAATGTTTCATATTTTTATATACATTTTATGAACATTCAATGCACACGACATGAGCCTCTCTTTAAAGTTACTGGCATTCAAACTATTGATGCGTTCGTTTATCTAAAGTTTAGGTAACACACAATTGAGATGATTATAATCCCGTCGGGTTTGACATTATATTTAGCACAGTTTGGCGCCTAAGCTCGCAATTGGATGAGGATTTGTCTCAATTTTAATGACACCTGTCCATTATGTTTGCATCAAACTTATTATACTGTATTACTCACTATTACTCACTATTTTTAAAAATTAAGAGTCACTAAACAGACATCACATTTAAAATTGAATATTAAATGAGTTGAGAGGCGTTTCTGTTGATAATATTTGCCATTATTTGCGTTCATTTAATAATCTTTATCTGTGTTTAACTTAAATGGACTTCAATTTGAGAATTTAGTAAACATTTATCGCTTCGATCAGCAAAATAGTGAGCTTTCATTTCAATGCTAACTAATTCCGAGTGCATTACAATTGATTTAAGTCTGGTATAGTTTAAGGGCTCGGATGTCATTTAGTGCATAGAATAGAGCAAAACATTCTTGAATTGGTGGCACTCTTTGCCGGAATCAACTGATCTGGAAAAAGCGGATTATACTATATATGGGAAGATAGACTGAAAAACCTTCTGTCGCTCCGATCACTCAGTTTATAGCCTTATCCACTTCATAACTCACAAAAGAAATGCAGAGCACAGACATAGCCATACGCCTAACAAGTAGTGCATCAGAACTACTGAACATTAGAAGCCAAGAGTGTAAGACCAACAAATTGAGGGCCATTTACGCGTCTTGTAGTTCAGCCTTAAATGCGATGTATTGGCGCCGCCACACATCCATTGATGCATCACTTAATCTATTCTCGTTTGGAGAGCACAAGAATGTCTCAAATGTTGTCAGTGCTGTAAATACTGTTTACACCTTTTATATTAGAAGAATAGATTCCCTATTTTCCCACTACAACACCGGCCATAGACTGTGCTATAAATAATCAATGGCTTGTTTAGTGTGTTTGTCCTCACTTTTGTCCCTCTTTTAGCTCTCAATTACTTTGGGTTTAATTTGATTTGAAATTCATTAATAAGTTATGAGAAGTTTTATTTCCGGTTAATATTAAGCTAAGTATCGGTTGTTTAATATAAATAAAGTGAACACAAATCCAGAGATAAATATCTAATTTATAATTCGGTAAATATTTGAGTCGTTTTAATCAATTTTGTGTTAAGCTTTGCACACACTCTTGAAATTGGGCACAGAATTAGTCTCATTAAATGAGTATATACTGTATACTCACTTAATATAATATGATATTAAGGCTCGCCTTTTGTATAAATTTTATAAAATGACGCGAATTTAGACTCAAATATTGATTTAAGCCGGAAGTCCACCCAATACTGTGTTTAAGGTTTTGATCGGGAGATCGAAGTGAGGGCTATATAACAGTGAGAACGACTTGAATAGCGTTTTGCGCACAACTGAGCGCCTAATGAAACGTATATTCTTTCTCTTTCTCATCACTTTTCATCAATTGGTTTGCATTAGTAGTGAAGGCAAAACTCATCGCATCTTTCATTCACTGTTCTCTTTATAATACGAGCCCTTTCATGCCTGGCTGAGGACATACATTGCCAATATAGCCAGTGCTGCGAAATTGAATTGTGCCACTCATCTGATCTGAACTCAACTAAACAGAATGTTTTTCTGAAACCTTATTCTCTCTTTTCTTTGCGACACTACTCATGAGTTAACGTTTCTCAACACATACACAGAATATAGCTATTGTCGTATAACTGGCCTTAAGTACAGCACTTTTGCCATACAATCATATTCTCAAGAGTTGTGTTATTATTGAATGAGACATCAAATCGTTGTTTGCTATCCCTCTGACTCTACTCTAACATCACATCCAATATTAAACGAAGAGAACATCAAAAGTGACAACATTTTACTCAGTTATTCATTCACTTAATCTTCTAATTTGAACCAAATTTTACTTATTATTAATAGAATACTAATAATCATACGATTAATAAACCATTTTTAGTAAAAAATAAAAATAATTGAATAATAAAAATGTTTTATTGGGTTCGCATCGCATAATATACTACATATAAAATGACATTAAATTAAAATATAATTTATTTCTAATTTGCCGATAGATTGAGGGCTAAGATATTACAATACTATTGTTTCACTCAATTTATTTATTGTATTATTTTTTGGTATTTTATTGTATATTAGAAACACTGAAAATTAATTCAAATATATTTATACAAAAAATGATTGATTCACACAATAATGTACTTCATATGTAATAACTACTGAAGTGAAGCACCAGAAGTAGTGCTCTTCTAATCCTCCGCTTATTTAATCCCCTGTTTATTATGAAACAGTTCAGACCTAAGGATGAGTACATTCATATCGCGTGAATAAATGAAGAGATTTTATTTATTGAGTCCTCTCTATAATCAATTCTAAAGCAAACATCGCATGAAAAGAGTTGAGAGTTTAGACAACTTTATTACTGTAATTACACTCAACTTTACTAACAGTTCGACACATTCTGTGCGATAAATGCAATGGAATTAAGTCTTTTTAGGCGAATGATCGCTGCCTTCGGTAACGCTCTGCTCTTTATTAGATTTATTATCGCTATTCTGTGAGTCGGCATTACATGACTGGTAAGACTGGTGATGATGTTGTGCCGTCTGACGCAGGATCTCAAGCATTGACTGTTGTTGTTGTTGCTGTTGAACACCAGGGTATTGGATGTGATTTGAATGAATTAGTGGACCGTTCGCTGAATTCGATTTCAATGAGTGAAGTGCTGATGGACTCAATCGTCCGGATTGACTACCGTTTGAACTGTTTGGCCACAACTGAAGCATATATGCAGACAATAACGCAGAACTCCATGGGTTTACCATTTGTTTTGGTAATGAATTTGGTTGAGACATAGTTATTGAATTGGAATGTAGTGATGAGGACAGTGATGGCGGTGACAGTGGACTGTGACTTAGGTTAAGGGAATTCCATATATTTTCTCCCATTCGGTTATTTATTGCACCGATCGGATGGATTGGTGGCGAACCCATCGGTGACTGCAGTAATGCCGATGGACTCAAGTAAAAGAAGTCATTCCCTCGAATGCAATTCGGATCAAAATTATTGTTTAAATTAACTGAATGTTGACTCGGATTTGAGCCATTCATATAAATAGGAGGACTGTCGCGACCCAAAGCTTTTTCTCTTTTACGCCATTTGGCACTAATTCAATGAAAAATGCATTTCAATGAAATACTTAATAAAATATAAATCATTTTTACCGTCTATTTTGAAACCAAACCTATAAATGAATGAAAAAAATTATTTAATTTATCCAATAATTAAATTTATTTTCTATTAATAATAGAGATGTGCAGACATTACAGTCATTCCCATTCAATACTAAATGCATTTTATAATCAAATGAAAAAATAATGTTAAAAATATACCCAAAAAAATTATTTTGAATAATTTGAATGGAATCATCTTGATAATATATTGATTCACACAAAAATGAATAAACTAAATTCTATTCAAAGATAATAATAATAATATGTAACACAAATATAGTCAGAAGGAAAAAAATGATGAATTTATTTGTATAAATGAATTATATTCAATGCATTTATTCATTCAAATAGATTTCATTAAAATAGCAATTTTAGTGAAGACAATTCTAAGTTGAATTTTATTCAATTCTTAGATAAAACAATTCAATTATTAATCATTTTTTATTGGATTTTATTTAAAACATTAATAAAATTTAGTCTCAAAATGAAAATTATAGCGAAAAACTAATCATTTATTTAAATTTTAAGCTCAAAAGAAATAAGTTTAAACTTTGAATATTCAAATTCATTAAAAACACTCTACTCTTCACATAACTTAAACCCACAGAATATTCTGTGCTCTAAAAACAAACGCTTTTAGTTTAATACTTCGCTCAATATTTTTGCTGTTAATAATAAGTAAATTAATTGATAAGAGATAAGTCGCTTATATTTTATTATATTAAATGAAAGCTCATTATTCAGGCTTTCAATTAATTCGATGTAAAATATGGAAAACTATTCAATCAATTAGTTTTAATGATTGGGTTTATTATTATTATATTTCTCTCATTTATTGTAATGATTTTAATCAAAGCTCTGATTTACTGAAGAAAAACAAATTATTGTCTGATTTACTAAAGTTTTTAGCGAAACAAAAAAAAAGGAAAATCTGATATAATATCAAAGAAATCAATTGAGTCTTTTGAGAAACAAATAACTATTAGATACTATCATATGAAGCATAGGATTAAAAGATTTCAAATGACTCACTAATAGTTATAGTGTAGAGAAATGCGATTTTTCTATACATTAAGCGCTGGTATATCTCTGAGCGGCTTAAAAATTGTATTCACTAATTGGGAAAGCAATAGATCATTGCATTTACTTCTATACAAATATGTTTCTCAATATTATAAAAAAATAATATATAACTAAAATAGTATTATTCTGTTGAATATATTGCGAAAAAATGATAAATTATAGGACACAGCAATCAATTTATACTAAAATTTAATATTCCTTTAGAAATATGCAAAAAGTTATTTCTCAGAAAAGAGAGAATTTTAAATAAACATTTCGTCCAATTATATGATGAAAATCGTATAAATAACTGAATAAATTTCAAACAACTAATGCCTGACTAATGATCGGTAAAACTATTATTTATATTAAATTTTGTTATTAAATGAATTTATTGGAAGAAAATTGATTTTAAAGCTCTTATCATAAAATTATGACACATCTGTTCTAATGATTTATAAATAGCGGAGAATTTCTACAAATTAGACAATTTAGGGTTGGAATCAATGTTTTCCAATCGAGAGAATAGAACATTGAGTAAAGAGTATCACAACAATTATTATAGTTATTTGAGGACTGACCTGAACTCGTGCTTCACTCAAGTCTAGTCTTAGGGCTAACTCTTCTCGTGTGAAAACATCCGGATATTGAGTCTAAACAATCAAAACATATAATAAAAACATTAAGTAAATCAAAATTAATGTTTTAAATTGAGAAGAAATCAATACTTTTTCAAATGCTCTTTCCAATTGATGCAATTGATATGTTGTGAATGTGGTTCTACTTCTTCTTATCTTTCGCGGTCTCTCTAAATCATTACATCTTTCGATTTCATCGTTTTCTTCTTCATTCAATTCGGAGATCGAATCGTTTCCTTTTATAGACTTATCTTTTCCACCGAATTCGTCGTCTGATAAACAAAATCAGTTAAAAACTTATTATAAAATATCGAGAAATAAAAAGAGTTAATCTTAAATGACATCAAAATAATTATGTAATTCTAATCAAAAGTTTGGCATAAAATATATTCTGAGTCTCTGAGTCTCTCAGTTTACTACAAAACAATGCATAGAATGCAATACAAAGCAATTCATAAAATTAAACATTTATTGAAATAATGTTTTTGTTAATTTAAATTGCTTTATACAAGAATCAAATTTGTGTTTGAGTAAGGAATCAATATTTTATTCAATTAAATGATAATAAATCAGTTTGTTTTGAATAAGCAATTTATAAAAGCAAATCATTAAGTAATGATCAGGGTATAAATACCGGTTAAATCATTATTTGAGGATCGTTTGACATCGTTTTTATCGAATTGTGTGAATTCTTGTTTAGTAATGTTGTGAATGGAGTGACCACTTTTGACATGTCTTCCACTATTGAGTAACTGTTCGATACAGAATACAGAAGAACGGGATGATATGGGATGAACACTCTTCAAGGGAATGCCATCATCTGACTTACACAACACTTGCTTTTTATTTGAGTTAAGAGTATTTAAGTTATGATTAATTATATCATTGGTGTCAACACTGGGAGACATCATTGCTTTGTTTAATTTAAATCAATTAAAAAATAAAAGTTTAAATATTTGTCAAATCGATAATCAAAAGTCGAAACTAAAAGAGTGTTAAAACTGAGAGTAGAAGTGATTTATTAAAAATATTCGTTTTTCTCATCCTTTCTGTTGAGTGCTTTAAAAAGCAATGAAATGAAAATCGATTTTATTAGAGTTAAGTTGAATCTCAAAGTTTTGTTGATGTGATGAGTAATAAGTTATATAAACTGAATATAAAAGGCACAGACAGTCAGTCAGTAAAGATTTGGTTGTGAACGCAAACATTTGTATTAACTCAAAGAAAAAGTTAAAATATTTCTTCAGATATTTTATGTTCAAAAGAAACTACTATTTTGTTTGGCATTCAAGACATCAGTAAAGGACCACAAAAAAACTTTTCAATTTATTTGCGAGAAATTTATATAAATCACAATTCACTCAACAATTTCTTTAAATTTTTCAATTGGTTTTTGCGCGAAATGATGAAAATCTAGTTTACATCAATCCAGTGCTAACAGAGAGTGACAGCTCTGGAGTTCTTTGCAGCCAATGGTCGATGTGTTTGTATGCAATGCATATAATAGAGATATTACACAATGGAGTAAATATCCCGTTAACACAATTAGCTTTTAATACAAATAGCACTTCTGGGAAGGAACTCACTATACTTTAATGAAATGCGGATCAACTCGCAATCCATACCAATGATTGGTCCTCTGGTCTACGCCTACAGTATTACTCGAGTTTGTCTTCGCCTCAGATCGATAGACGAGTCTTCATCTCAACTGTTGTTACTCTCTATTCACTTAAACATTAACTTATTTTCTTTGGCTGTTATTCCTTTTCCCCAGCATTTCTCTAAATGCCAGACCACTTCTAACCCTACTTTAGTCGAAACACTCGACTCGGCTTTTCTTAAAAGTCACTAATCCTTAAAATATGTATTAAATGTGCAAAAACTTGACGACAATGAAAATTGACGCCAATATTATGTTTATTTTCTTAAATATAAAACTCATAACTTTTGGCTTTCAATGTAACCATCGTTTGAGAAGAAACTAATTTAAAGTTTAGTTTAGTTTCTCTATTATATAATCACAACTCAGTTAAGCACTTCTTTCTAAAAGTTGCGTTAAACAAACAAAATCAATAAATAGTACAATACGTTAAAACTTTTAAAATCTTACAAAACTGTACATGATAGATGACCAAGAACTTAATCTGACCATAGTATTAACTACTGACAAATTCTATTTCTGAGATCAATTTGTCGTTATTGATTTTAACTAAAATTACTAATGAAACTCATCAATGAATTAATAATAAAACAGACAAAATATAAAATATTTTTCAGTTTGTGTTTTGTTTGGGAATTCAAATCAACAAATTTAGGCTAAAAATAGATTTATTCAATTCTCAGATAATTTAATTGAAAACTTTATTTGAATTCATTAGAAATATATTAAATAGTGTTTAATGAGATTTTTGAAAGTGAATAAGAAAAGTAAATAAAGGACTAATTATTTGAGTTCATTACAAATTGCTTTATAATTAGTTATAATTAGGTCTTAAAAGCCATAACAATATAGAGATTTAGTTCAAACCAGTATTCAAATTAGTTATTAACGATTTTCCCACACTTAGGCTCAGGTATTCTATGGTATTATTAATGCAAAGATTCTGTCACTGAATTTTAGGAACTGTTCGGTTCCTTTTAAACCCTCAATAGACTATTAGCCCTAAAAGTACTAATTATCTGCTGTATTGAGTCTACAAATAAGTCAATAGAATAGTATTTGAATGGTTTCGCCATTCAATAGATTCCATTATTAAGGGGTGTAATAAGGGGTGTCCAGTATTACAGTATTGCTATTAGATATCTGTTTATCTTTCAATATAATACTGAATTCAATTTGGATTTGATGTATAAAAATGATTAACAAATAAATAGAAAAATAGAGTTACAACTGAATAGTGGGGCAGATGTCCGATCATTGAACATAAAAAGCACTGAAGAAAAATTACAGATACAACACATCCAATGCTGAGACAGAGTATAGAACTACAGTGTAGAGCAGGTGCGGAACTATGTGAAGCTGTGACCCACCATTCAATTGAATGTCTGTCAGAACCCAACAGTTTTTCGAATAAAAGTAACTTATTTTTTCACTTTCAGAATATATTTGATTATTCTTGAGCTCAAAATTGGTTACGTTTTGAATAACATCCCAAAAACGGGGATTATTTAGTTTTGGGATTATCTCCCATTCAATGACAACGACTCAGTCTTATTGAATGTCTAAAATTAAAGGATTTCAGGTCAGCATAATATTACAGCTTTTGTGACCTCAAAAATGAAGTTATTTTCCTCCCGGTTCGCCCGCTGTGTCTTTAAAATAAGCTCAAGTACTCGGACTCCAGTTTATCAATGGGACAACACTCGACTCGAAGGTCTATTCAATCAAATAATATTGGAGTGAAATAAAGAATAAAACAAATCATTTATAGCATACAATGTATTGTATTTGTGTCACATTCAAAGTCATTCTCTCATAAATTCAATTCATAATATTTTACATCAATTCTTGTCTCTCATATTCTGAGTCTATCTATAAATGAATTTTATATATGAATACATTTTATATTTAATTCTATAGAATCTATAGATTTATGAAAAGACAAACCAATTATGAACTGAATGTTTGGCCACAAGAGAAACATTTTCTTTTATTGAAAACAAGACTATTTTAATATTTACAAACAGATCTTAACTTTGCATCAAGACTTCAACCTTTTTAGGCTTATCCAACAAAAATAATAACTAATTTCTAATGAGTTGAACACTATACAGATCTTAATTGTTTACCATGTTCAACTCACTAGTATTATATTATATAAGCTCAAAATTGTTAACATTGAAAAAGTTGAAGTCTTGAACCTTTTCGAGCTTTTAACGCAAAAATAATCATAAATTTCAAATAAGTTTAACATGGCAAATATTTAAAATCTTGTAATCGCGTTAGAGCAATTGGGGAAAAAACTATTCAGGGATAAAAATGTACTAGATTATGAAAAATGTTGATTTTAAAATAAAATAAAAAATATCAATTAATGCTTGAATTATTGGATTATTTTTAAAATTTAAGTGATTAAAATGTCATTTATTTGAGAATTTTCCTTATCGTAAACGTATTTAATTATATGTTAAGACAAAAAAGTTGACGGAATGGGTGGTTGAGTGTAGTCTAAATCTCCGCAAATTATTTAAACATGAATTTCATTTAAACCATTTATAAGGCATTCAAAAGCGATAGTTGAGTGCCATTCATATTAATTGAATTCTGGATGAAATCAAATGAATTGAGTTTTATTTAAGTAATAGTTTTGGTCACAAAAGTTTCATTTAGTTGGGCTTAACTTAAGAGGAAAGTGTCTGCTCTGGGGATGCTCTTGACTGTTCGCTAATGCAATATATATTTATATGCATTTTCTGTTATAATATCGGAATCAATCGGATGGCCTCACATATAGTGTAGAAGAAGTTTAACACAAGAGCTATACTATTGGCGATGGCCTAAAGGCACTCATACGCAGTCATAGCTCTTCATTCATATTAGTCTTCCTATAATATGGTGAAAAACCACCGAAATTATGTTTACCGATCCTCTCGTAAAGAGCAGTATTACTCGAATTTTGCTTACCTAACATCGCTTAAAGCTTTATGAAGTAACACAAGTGTTGCACATTCACTACAAGTGACGGCACAGCCATTCGCTCAATCATGCATTCAATTTGGGATTCTCTCAATACTTGGCTTTCACTGCATTTATTGATTTATTTATTACTTTTCATTACTTCAAGTTATTCGAGTGTATAAAGAGATTAAAGACTTTATATGAGATCTCAAATCTTTTTTATATAAACTCATAGAATATTACAAAATATATGATTCAATGAGAATCCCAGCGATTATTATGTCCACAAAAATGTAATTTTTAGCAAATTTTGAGTTAACTTTACGAATGAGAAACAATTTTTGTCACCGTTTGTGACATCTGACAAATGCAGACAAATTTGTTTGGAAAGCCTTTTGTATTATTGCGTTACGAATCCATTCCTATCGTTATTACATAAGAGTCGACTAATAATGAGATAAATCGAAAGATTGCTTTTTGTTCCGTTCAGACAGAGGTAGACATTGAAAGCACTGGCAGTGAAAGCAATTATATTTGTCTTTAGAAACCTCTAACCAATACTTTTCTCTATTCTCTCTCCAATGAGATTCAAGAAATCTAATTATTCTCTCGACTGTGTGTTTGTCCTGACATTCAATCCCTGAGCGATCGGATAAATCTACCGCTAATGAGTGCATCACTCATACAGTTATACTCTCTTTTGTATGAGAATTGAATCGAAAAATAACATAAAAGCGTTATTTTATTGAATAATAAAAGTAAAACTTCTAATTTGGTTCTCAGGGCGTAATTACAGTCAATTTTGATCTCAATATACTCTAAAAAACATTTATATATTTAATCTAAAGCTTTGAAAATAAAGATAAAAAGTATAGAAAACTTTAATTCATTTTAATGAATCATTGATTTAATCCTATATATAATGAAAGACTGAAAAGAAAACAGAATAAAGACATATAATTATACTCAGAAATGAATGGATTTTTTGATTAAGAAGGAGACAATCGATACGAATAATCAAATATCTGTAAAATTGCTATCAATGAGGACAGCATTCCTAACAGTGCTACGGTTTGAGGCGATAGTTTTGTGTGTCCTAATGATGACATCGGTATCCAAATGTCGCAAAAATTCTTTAACGTATCGATGCATACATTCTTGTGTTTTACAAACCAATTGATTGCTTTTATATATTGATTATCACAAGTAATCGGAATTACATCAATTCGAGAGGAATGACCGAAATAATGCTTTTGTCCTGAGTTTGAACTACTGTTGAGTTTAAGTAAATTTATAATTTCGTAGACATCTCTCATCAGATTCATAGCAATGGAATACAACCAAAACTTATTACTCCATTGGGACCAACGATTTTTATCGACATTAATGAGTCCGACTCTTCCAAACCATACCATATGATCGCATAATAAGTAGAGTGAGTTTGCGATCCGGGAAAATGTCAAACTCAGCCGAAGTGTCGGATCCGGTAAATGCATTGTTTGTGTCGCTGAGTGCATCACATCCACACAACGACCCAATCTTAACACTAAACCATTAATTATAAAAACAATGAATGCATTTGTGTTTAACACAGAATATGTACTCTTTTTGATTGCAATGAATAAACAAATTTATAGACTTTTAAATACAAACCTTTTCGCGAATAACTAAAACTATTTTCCAAATTTTGAAATTTATTTATTGAATCGCTTTTATATCTGTATTTGTCGAGTGCTGACCAAATCAGTCGACAACTGTATTGACATAAACTGTTAAAAATAGTATAACTTTTGTTTAGAAATAGTTATCAATTAAATAATGTGTGTATAAAATACCGGAACAATTTATCGCGTCCTGTCGTCTGAGCATTGAATCTAATCATTGACTCCATATTATAATTCATTTTTCAAGAGATAGATCTCTAATCAAATCAATTCAATCAAATGTTTTTATCACAATTTGAAACACTTTGAAAATTAGGTTTTTTCTCAAATTTGGGAAAACAGTTTCAATAAGTAATGAAATTCATAAGAAATTAGTGATAATTTAGATTTATCTCAATCCACGTAAGGTTTGAATTATTAAAATCAATTAAATAAACAATAAATGTTTAGTAGTTTTATTGAATTCAATTAAATGTATGACAACTTGGAAGTGATTGACAACAGAGGAGACATTAAATGGCAAAATGTAAACAAATGGATGACTCGCTTCCAATGAA
>LBFM01003802.1:14848-24908 GCA_000988765.1 Achipteria coleoptrata | reverse complement strand
AAACACATGTGAGACACATGTTTTGCATTTTGTTTTGGGTTTTTTAAATTTGATTCACTCTTTTCGCACAAATTATTTAACAAATTATTTGTTTTATTTAAAGCAAAATGAGATTCAGTTATAAATGTTGTAATGTTTTGGGTTCGGTGTATAGTTCGGGAAGTCTTCAATTCTTTCCTGACGGCAGTCGTCTAATAAGTCCCGTCGGAAACAAATTAATGATTTATGATTTAAAGAACAATAAAAGCGAAGCACTGGATCTTCAGCTTCAATATAATGTGTCGAACGTGTCTTTGAGCCCAAACGGATCCATTCTATTGGTGTCCACTGAAAAAACTCAACTCTATTTGATTTCAATGATTTCCGGAACTATTTTGCAAAGAAAAGACTTTAAACAAATTGGAGATAAAATAAATGACTTGAGATTTAGTCCCGACGGGAAGTTTTACGCTGTGTGCGGCTCAGACCAGGTTTTGGTATATTTAACCCCCGGTTTCGCCTTCAAAGGTGTCGGACGACAGCTCTCGAGATTCAAAATCCATAGAATTATTAAATCGAGTTTCGATGAAACGACTTCAATGGCCTGGAGTTTAAACTCCAAGTTATTAGTGATCGGAAGTAAAGACTTTGTAATCAAAATATATCCAATCGATAGGGATCTGACAAATATGGGACATTCGGTGACACTTAACGGACATACGGACACAATTGTGTCGCTTTTCTTCGCAAATAATACTCCAAATGAGTTAAATATCTATAGTTTGAGTCGAAACGGACAGCTCTTTGTCTGGCAATCAAATTATACCACTTATGAAGAGTTTTTGACACCAAATGAAGACAATAAACGATTAAATTATACAAAGGAAAAGAAGCATTACTTCAATACTGATTTACAAAAGAGTTATTCCTCATTACGTTTAACTACATCTGAATATAACCACAAATCAAAACTATTGATCGTTGGTTTCAGTAACGGCTCTTTCATGTTGTATGAGATGCCAGACATAACTCTAATACATTCTTTGCAACTGTCAAACAACGGTCCGATCACTAGTATTGCTGCCAATAATTCTGGTCAATGGATAGCAATCGGTTCTGCAGTCGGTTCTGGGAATAAATTTGATATCGAAGACGGAGTGAGCACTGAATCGCAGTTAATAGTATGGGAGTGGGAGAGCGAGTCATTCATTTTGAAACAAAGCGGTTATTCAACAGGAGTTACAAACATTACTGAAAGTATAGCCTATTCTCCTGACGCTACTATATTAGCGAGTGGTGGCTCCGATGGAAAGGTTAAAATATGGAATACTTTTAATGGGTTTTGCATTTCAACGTTTAACGAACACAGAGGACCGGTCACTGCCTTAGAGTTTATTCCTGGCAAAAATGGCAAAGTATTAATCTCCGCGTCTTTGGATGGAACGGTCAAAGCTTTTGATTTAAACCGATACCGCAATTTCCGAACTCTGTCCGCACCTTCAGATTCAAAACCGGCACAATTTATATGTTTAGCTGTCGATCAATTGGGCGGTGATTTTATTGCGTGCGGTTCTCACAACTTGTTTGAAATATTCTTGTGGTCACTTCAAACGGGAAGACTACTCGAATGTCTTTCTGGTCTGTTAACAGTTATTAATAATTATTGATTTCATAAAATTAAAGCCTTTTATTCAATATAAGGACACGAGTCTCCGGTCTCTGGTTTGAAGTTCTCTCCCATTACTAATACTTTAGTTTCGTGTTCTTGGGATCAAACCGTAAGGATTTGGGATCTTTTTGAAGGATCGAAGTGTACGCGAGAAGTAATTCAATTGGGAAGCGATGCGCTCGCGATTGCCTTCAGAAGTGATGGCCTTCAGTTCGCGGTTTCAACTCTTAGCGGTGATATTTGTTTCTTTGATCCCAAAACGGCTGAACAGATGGGAGTCGGCATCGAAGGTCAGAATGATTTGGGAACTTCTCATTACGAAAATGAAGTCGTGAGCGATAAGAATAAATACTTTTCGACTCTTCATTACTCGATCGATGGCTCATATATTATGTCCGCCGGAAAATCGAAACACATTTGTATTTATCACGTAATCGAAAAATTATTGGTTAAAAAGTTTACCATTACTTTCAATCTATCAATGGATGGACTCTTCGATTATATTAGTTCTCGAAAAATATCTGAATTTGGTTTTAATCTATCGGTTATCAAAAACAGAGATCAAGAGTCAAGTTTTGCACCCATTTCTCTGCCCGGAGTCGCTAAAAATGATTTCAGTGAACGAACTGTGAACCCAATTATTGCTGTTTTTGACCTAAAGTTCTCTCCAACGATGAGAACCTTTGCGTTCGCGTCCACCGAAGGAATAATGATTTATAGTTTGGATAAATCGACAGCATTTGATCCGTTCCAACTCGAAAAAGACATAACTCCGATGTCGTGCAGAACTCTTATGGATTGCAGTCAATTTTGTGAAGCATTAATGCAATCCTTGAAACTAAATGACCAAAAACTTATTGAAGAAGTCATTGAAAGAGTTCCCGTCGAAGAAATCAAATTTATTTGCGTTACATTTCCCATAACTTATGTCGAGAAGTGTTTGCGAGCCCTCGCCGTCGGACTCGAATCAACACAACATTTGGAATTTTATCTGAAATGGTGTCAAACACTTCTCTATCAAAACGGAACCGCTTTAAAAAATAAGAGCAGTTCCGAAGTAATTGGTCCCACTCTAAGGCTTCTTCAACAGAACCTCAGCAGACATTTCGAAAATCTGAGTCAAGTCTGTGAACACAACAAATATATGTTACGACTCATTAAGATTCTGTCCTCTCATTATAAGTCTGAAGAAATGGAACAAAACGAAGATGAAGACCAACATATGTCACAAAAGAGTGACCATTCAGACCAATCACAGCATTCAGATTCGATTTAATGTTTTTTATTCAAACTCTTTTGAAAATATGTTTTCATTCTAAATATTTCAACAAATTATAAGCAAAATGTGTCTCAAAAAGTGATTTATTATCACATTTTTTTCTAATTAAGTCATTTGACTGCAAATCCTTGACTTTAATTAAGACCTGAATTTGTTATTGAATTGAAAAGTGACGAAACATTGACTTAAATTACATCTCTTTTATTAAAACGATAATTATGTAATGAAATCATATGATAATTAAAATATTAATACTATTTATTGTTAATTATTTGTCTCAAAATTTTTAATTAATGTCCGAAAAATTCTTTACTTAATTGATAGATAAAATCAAAATTTGTTCAAAACTTGTGATTCAAGTCTTTAAACTTGTATTTAAAGGGTTGAATGTTTCATAACTGAAATAAAAAACAGTAAAATTGATGCAAATATATTAATCGATATTAAGTGTATTATCGATAGTAGTGTTGGTATCGATAATAAACGTGTTGTCAATAAAAATGTGATACAAAACAACAAATAATATCATTTGATTTCAATGCAAAACACAAACCATTTCTAAATTCAGACGCATTTTAATTGTTGTTATCGTTTGCTATTAATTAACAATATTTTCACTAAAAATTACATTTTATTAAAAAACACATTTTTGTCGCAAATGTTTTGCACTTCTCATTAAAAAACGACTTTTGTTTTAATCGTTGAATAATTATTTTTTTCAAAGGACTCCACAAAATAAAGAAAAATTGAGTTAAAAAATATGATTTAATTGTCTTCACTCACGAGAAAAACACATCAAATCGTTTAGATTTAGACAAAACGCTAAATAAATGGATTTCCGTCTCATTTCAAACTACTCTTTAAGAAGTGATGCCTCACTTCAGAAAGAGGTCAGCATTTTTTGCCACTAAAAGAACATATTTTAGGTTTAATTTAAGAGATTTTTAATAATTGTTTATTTTGTTAACCATTTAAAGACAATCGAATACTTCGAGAGATTAAAGAGCGATGAATTCGGATGGAAGTTATGCGTCGATTGTCTTCTTTCGCCACAATTGGTCGACGAATCGGCGGTTTTCTTCTGTCTTCAGGTTATCGATAATTACGTGAAGACGAGGTCTCAAAACTTTCTCTTTATTTCATTTTAATGGATAACCAATTAATCTCTTTATTACTATTTGTTGTCTCAAAACAATAGGTATTCGAGTGATGCCGAAGAGAACCGATTGGCGTTAAGACAATTCATATTCCAATGGTTTACTTCTAATAGATTTTCATCTAATTATATATTAAACAAATTCGCATATATTGTGAATTCTGTGTTTTTGGTTGACTTTCCTCAACAAAAGTGGAACACATTCTTCAAAGACATTTTGGGTGTTTGTCATAATAAGCAAAATTGTGATCTATTTCTTCGTATTCTTCTCCAAATCAATGGTGACGTCGCGGACAGAGAAATTCCTCGAAGTCCTAAGGTTTTGATTGTTTATCTGATTATTAAACAAAACAAAAGTATTTATTCTTTGCTTTTTGATTGCAATTAAGGAAATGGAAAGAAATACTTTGATTAAAGATGTGATGAGAGAGACCTGTCTTTTAGAATTGGCTCAGTTTTGGTTCAATATTATCGTGAGTTTTGTCTATTTTTCGCAATTTATTTACCGAAAACTAAAGACAATAAATACTATGTTTAGAACACTTATCGCGATTCGAGTCCTTCGACTGTCTGTTTGTGTCTGGAAGTGATCGGCGCTTATGTCGCGTGGATTGACATAAGTTTGATAACAAACGACTCAATTATGAATAATTTATTCAATTTGTTTCCAAACGAAACATTCCGGTGTTCAGTGACTGATTGTTTTAATGGTATTCTCCATAAGGGAATGGACTCATTGGCCAAAACCCAACTGATTGAACAGTTCATGAATGTTGAGTCAATTAATGTGAAGTTGAATCATATTTGTGACTCCTCTCAAATCTATTCAAAAAATGATGCCAACGGAGAGGACAGTCTTTTTGTTGTGAAGTTCTCTAAACTAATGAATACAATTGGAATCGAATTGATTGAAGCGTTTAAGAAATTGAAATCAAAGAATAGTGTGAATAATGAAGTAATTAATGGTAATTCCAATGAAGATCTTCACGCGATTTCATATATTTCCAGTGCTATTGAGTCAAAGTTTACGATTTTGTGCCAATTTTTGTCTCATAAAAACAATTCAGTGTCACTACAAATACATCCCTTCGCCAGAGAATACATACAATGGGCTAAAAACACTTTAATCAAAAAAGACAACTCTCCTATCGATAAGACAGAAGAAAAACTATTAATATTTTTGCGAATAATTATAGAAAAGTGTAAATATCCTATCGATCATGACTTTAGTCTCGAAGAAGAGTCCACTTTCGATGAGTTCCGTAAATCATGTAAAGTACTGTTCGATAATCTAATGCTTTTGAACTCTTCGGTTGTCATAAACTTCATATGCAGTCAACTGATTGAACCATTGCTTATGAATTGGCGAATGTCTGCCAACGCTTACACGTTCGCAGACGTAGAGATAGGTCTCTATTATTTCTATTTGATTGGAGAGAATCTAAACTTTTTGAATGACACCAAAAGAATGGAAATATTGCTTCAATTGTTGATAACGTCTTCGATCTCTACTTATCCCCACTCTTGCACTCAATCTATTTATTTCGATCTAATTCTAAGATATGAGAAGTTTTTTGCAAATAATTTGAATTATTTGGTGCCACAGATTCTGATATCATTTTTAGACGAACGGGGGTTTAAGAACAGTAACCCTAAGATGAGGAGTAAAGTCGCGAATTTGTTCAATAAGTTCGTCAAATCTCAAATCAAATCTAAAGGTAATGACAAACAGCAGAGCTTTACTGAAGACATTCTCAAACGACTACAAGATTTTCTCAAACTCGATGTGATTCCTACCGATTCGGATGAGTCTAATGCCGGTCAGTCTCTGGTCAATAAAAACAAGCCGTTAAGCATTTTCGATGAGATTCGGTACTCGATTACAATTGAAGATCAATTGAATGTTTACGAAACGGCTTCCGTTCTGATTATCTCTAACCAAAACTTCGACACAAATAGAAAACAATATTTAATGAAAACTCTATTAATTAAACCGATTTGGGATAAGTTTGAAGAAATTTGTGCTAAACTTTCAAATCTAATCACTGCTCAAAATGGAAAAGTTATTAACGTTTCCAATGACTTAAATGTCAAACAGTTTTGTAACCAAATCTCACATTTGATATCATTGGCCGCCCGGACCTCCAAAGCCTTCTCTAACGTTCAAACGATTAAATCCGTTGGACTTCAAGACATTTATTTGCAATCTTTTAATCTATTTGTCAAAGCATTGACTCTAAGTCTAAATGAAGACCACCTCTTTGTTATGCAGTCCTCTTTACGGCAATTCCTGCACCGATTGATTGTATGTTTGGATGAGAGCGATATCGTTCCTCTACTCCCGGCTGCCATTCAAAGTCTATTTCTCGTTAATCAAGAACTCAATGCAAAGACACTCCAAGAGTTGGTTCCTCTATTGAATCAAGTGGTGACCAAATTCAAGCACTCCTGGCTTTTCCAAAGAGATTTGACGCCATTCTTCAAACAGATATTCTCGCCTTTGATTCTCTCTTTTTTCTCAGTTATCTCTCAAACGGTGAACAATGAGGAAAAGCTATCCATTCAAAAATCATATTACACTCTATTAGCTGTTTTGGTCACCAATAATATTATGGACCCATTCCTACAAATCGGTATTTAATATATTTCTAACCAATTTTCGTGCAAATTATTCAGTCAATCGTTTTATTTGTGTGTCATTTCAGACGTGCCTTTATTTGAACAAATTCTGGTGACTGTATTCCAGGGATCGGTTGACTTTCCCGATGCGGTCACTCAAAGAATATGTTTTCAAATTTTAAGAAAATTCGTGGAATTTTTTGGTAAATGAATTGAATTTATGTTTTTAACTTAAAATAATTATTTTAATGTATTTTAAAGCAAATTCGAGTCAAACGGCAGTCATTGAGACGGTAGCCAAGCCTTTGGAACAGCCTTCGGATAAACAGCTAAAGATAGGCAGCAATGAATTCGCAGAGTTTATATATAAGTCTATAATCCCGGCCTGTTTTGTGGCACCCATTCGTCATAACGAAGACATGCAATTAGTCAATGAATGTATTATATGTCTGAAGACAATTCAGTCAACGCGAGGAACACAAGAGTTGTCCACATTTTTATCGAATCAGTTTTTCCCTCAAAATTTCCCAAATTATTGCAATTCTAATGAATTGGTTGAGGCGTTGATTCAAAACGATTTGAAGACCACAAAACGTGCGCTTAAAATATTCTATCAACAATTCAAACAACAAAACCAAATCACTTAAAATAGTTATTAAATGTTTTCCAAATATTTTTATATAAAAATTTAATTTATATCTAATTCTATACAAAAATATAATGATTTATAAAAAGAAAATGTTATTAATTGAAAGTTCAGTTTAATTATATATTTATGTTATCAATAATTCAATGAAGTATTGCTCCAAAAATTCAATTTTTTGTTTCTTTTTCCAATTGCTTTAAATGACTGTTGACTTGAACTGCATTTTTGTATTGTTTTGTCTGTTTTTGTGCTTAATTTGGAAGAAAAATAATAAAAAAGTATTTAAAATATTTGAGGCATTAGTAATGATATGACGTAACTCATGATTCAGCCTTCAATTCAAATGTGGCCCTGAGTTGAAGGGAGCGGCGATTTTAGCGCATCACTCACTCACTCTTATCATTACTTGCATACCATTCCCCTCCCGACTCATAATTTAAAGATAACGAACAAACATTGATTGGATCCAAAAAATAGATTAACTCATAATTTAATGAAATTCATAATTAAATAAAACAAAGAGTTATGTCTTTATAACTGAAATAATGGTTAAAACAATAGAATAGTTGACAAACATATGACTCATAAGTTATAGCTTTGGCGTAACGTAATATTTGAAGAGCTGTTTGTATTGGTTTAAAATAACACTGTATTTGAATAACACGTTTGTCATAATTTAGTTTTTCAGATCAAAATTGCGTACAAATAGTGTTTTATTTATGTAAACAAATATTTAAATCGACACTAAATTTGTTATCAAAATATTTGTTTACATTTGATTTGGTTTTTGTTTTCAATTCATTCATCAAATTATTTGCGTTTCATTTGTTTCAATCAGTCATTCATTAAAAGAGTATTTGATTTTATTTTTCACTAATTTTTCACTAAAATTATCTAAAAATCATATTTTGTTTTTGTTTTACTCAATCAGATATCAAATGGATGTCCAAAAGTGAAACAATGGATCGGATATTATCTGAGTTCATAACTCGGACCTCAACTGAGGCGGGATTTGCTCGCGATTTACTCGAATGTATTATCTTTTGATTGTCTTATTGTCTAAAATTGATCTGTAATTTGGTTTACGTTTAGGTCATAATTGGGATCTGAAGTCAGCACTGAATGCATATTATGTTATGAAAGGATTACTTCCGTTGAATACAAATCAAAACGAAGACATTGATAGGCATTCGTTGATAATTAATTCAAATGATTTGAAAATTAATAACTTTTTGAACAATTCTTTGGACAAAAGATCGCGATTTGATAGTTGTCTGCAAACTGTGACCATTAAATGCAATTCAGAGCCTTCTCTTTCCTCTCATTCATCTGAATGTTCGAACGACTCGTCCAACACTTCTTCGCCGTCAAAGTTAGCCATTTCTAAATCAGACGATTCGCCCAATGATTTGATCGATGAATCAAATAAGAAGTTGAGTCGAGGCATCTCCAGAGCCACAGATAACGTCAATTTAGTGTCCAAAGCGCGCAATGAGTTCGCACAAGACTTTAAGACATCGAGTCGTGGCAGTCGTCTCTTGAATACCAATAGTTTTCTCGAAACTCCAGACTTTACTTTTACTTTACCCGACCTTTCCATACATCCCGAAGATTTTCGTATATTCTTAGAACAGGATCTGATAGAGAAGTCAACACTCGTATCACTAGAGTCGGCTCAACGACTAAACTGGTGGTCAGATGTGTGTCAAAAGTTATGGCCATTGGCTACTACTGGAGACGGCAATTGTTTACTACACGCGGCCTCTTTAGGTCAGACATTGTTTTCCATTTTTATTTAAACTATTTATTGTTTGTCTCTCTCAGGAATGTGGGGTTTTCACGACAGACTACTTGTGCTGAGAAAAGCATTGCACGCATTGCTGTCAAACAGTTCATATACGGCAGCCTTTTATAGGCGATGGAAATGGCAGACATACTTTCAAAATTGCAAAACTGGTCTCATTTTCTCTGGTATTTCTCACTTTATTTTAAATCTTATCAGATATTCACTCATTAGGTTTGAAAATTCACTCAATATTTAGTTATTTGACACAAGTTTTGTGAAAACTCTGAAATTTGAAATTAATTTCAAAAATCGATATTAAAAACAAGAGTGAAAACTATTACCGTATTTAGTGACTTATAATTACATGCAAGATTATCTTGCTTTTTACTAGGTATGCAAGATTACTGAGATAATCTTGCACTAGTATTTTGTCATACTTTTTTGACATAGTTTAGATTTTATCGCAAGTTTAGATTTTAATTTAATATCCATTTCTGGCAATTCAATGCTATTCTTTTAAAGTATTTATTACTATTAGTAACAAAAAATCATAAATTGAGTTAAACTGACACTGAATCAAATTATGAGGAGTCCGAAGAAGTGATGGTTAGCATTGAAGACAATCAAATGAATGACAATTGAAATGTCTTTCTCTTATGTTTTCAGTCTTTTCACTATTAATAAAACATTGAATTTGAATCCCAAGTTTAACATTTTTTCGGTGCAAGATTATCTTGCTTTTTAGTAAGAGTGCAATATTACTGAGATAATCTTGCATATTGTTTATGAAATTCTTAAAACACAGTCAAATAAGTTAATCTTGCATGCAATTTTAAGTCACTAAATACGGTACTCTAAACTTTACTAATCCTTATCCTTAAATAAATGAATGATTTATATTTTATATGAATTACATTTTAGAGTAA
>LBFM01003794.1:0-16173 GCA_000988765.1 Achipteria coleoptrata | reverse complement strand
AATCGAAACACTATTTCCGTTCTATTGTTTTAAGCGGTGTCTCCCCTTTGATAACAGTCTGTCATTAGTGTAACGAATATATTAATAGTTTTGAATGGAATGAATAAATTAGATAAAAAATAGTCTCATTTAATGATCTTATAATCAATAATTTTATTATTAAATAAATGTTTAATTAAATGATTTAAAATTAAATAACGATACAAAACAAGTAAAAGCTCTCAAAATTGTGATAAAAATATTAATAACAATAATATTAAACAAACAATTTATGGAATCGCAGACCACATATAATAAGCACATCCATTAACAAACTCTTCCACCAAAGTATGACATTGAGTACTACAAGACTCCAAATAAGATCTCTTATCCCTAATAATCATATGTTTCTTAAATACGAGACATATTTCCTAAAGAATAAAAGAGAATTGTATTGAAAAATAGCTTAAAAGAAATATTGTCTTCGGACTCACAGCTAAACCGGTATTAATGTTAATATTGAGGAATAAAAAACAGTCCAAACAATTGTTTTGACTGAAAACCTAAACAAAAGATTAAATTAATAATAATATCCGAATATTAAGATAAAAATCAAATGAATACCAATTTAATGGTTTTGCCATCAGATGAGGAAAAGTTTCTGTAAGACATTCCTGACTTAAAGACCAGTGTTTTTGCTAATCCCTGATACCATGATATGTGGAGACCTATCAATGGTGTCAATTGTGGGTCGTATTCGTCTAATCTTATTATTTGAACTAAACTTAAGAGTTCGTCGAATTCATTAACAGTTAAATGATTGTCTTCGGAGTCATTATTTGTTGTCTTTCGCGGCAAAAGACATGTCCACAACATTTCTCGTCGACAATCAATGGCCGCAGTTTTGACGGCATCAGTCAATTGAAGTTCAGTGTCGTTAGCCTTGTCCTGAAGGATGCGTAACATCATAGCCTCGTGATCACTGAAATATCCCAAATAAGTGATCTCTTCGTCACATATTCCCGCAGAAGTCGACAGAAATGGTATCGATTTGTTTGCATTTCTATCATATGAGGCCGATATGACAGCACTGGAAGTACTGACAGTTAATTCTTTGATACTTTGAATAGAATTGTCTGAATACGACTCATCAGAAAGATTTGGATCAGTTATTGTACTACTCTTTCGGGAATGAGTACTACTCGACGGTTGAGATGAATAGAGACGAATCGGTTTGAAAAAGCCCTTAGAATTTGTCCCAAAATGAGTGGTAAACAGTTTGGGGAATAACTCTCTCTGACTCGTCAACAAAACAAAGAACTTTAGTGAAAGTGTGTTATTATTTGAATAATTGCCATAAAAGTCATGAGTTATTAGAACTCCGACATCAAAGTTGTCGACCTGTCGGACATCATTAGTGTCTCTATAGGGCACCCGATGACTCGACAGCTCTACCAAAACGTATTCGTTTGTCTATTAGATGTAAATTAATTGATAAATAATAGTAAAACTATAAACAAATCAAATTAATTACTAATTCGATGTCCTCTTCAGTACTGATCGGAGAATTCATTCGAAAGACTTTCATTCCATACAATTCGTTATGACTTATAATATAATTATATAACTGTTGGGACGGAACACATATATTGGGAATTGATATCTGACCTGAAATTCAAATTTTAAAGCATTAAAACAAAACATTAATAACAAATAATAATAATAATAACCGGAATAAACATAATTTCGGGCATAATTAGGAGCTTTTTGGTAGTATTTAATGAAGTCGTCGAGAAATGAAGTTAAGTGGTATCCCTGACGGAAAATTAATTGTCGGCCAGAGATGTAAGACTGAATTGTCCTCAAATGATAGTCATAAGTGAATGAATGCAAATGCATCGTAACTTTAATTTTGTCCAATTCATCCAAAAAGGTTTGCGATAACTTTTTAAAGAAAATAACACAAAATTAATTAATTGTTTAGTTTTTGTCATTAAAACAATTACCGAATTATCGATTGATTTTGCATTTGGAGCACAGATTCGGAATCTTTTGGCGTCGAATGAATATAAATGACTGTAAACATAGGGCTGACAAAAGCCGACCTCAAATACCAATAAACCCCCTAATAATGATTTGATGAGAAAATAGCGTTCATTTTCACCCTTTGGACTGAATTTTCTGTTTGCAAACGATTTATTCATTAGTTTTAAATTCGAAGTCTTGTTATCAGAGTTTGCTTTTTGTTTGGGTATATTAGACATCAGACGTGTTCTCATCTGAATCGCACCGAACCCTAGAGTTTGTAAGTATTGGACATATTCTTGAATATAATGGGAACAAACAGCGAAATGCCAGGTGTCGTCGCTATTAGGTTTGGGAGAAGACCAACTCACTGCCGGACCACTGGAACGTCTGCTTCTGTTATAAACAAATTCATTTTCATCCGATTTCTTGACATAACCACCAGAAGCGTGTCTTAATCGCTGTTTTTCAGTCAGCAGATAATCTTTGGAATAATCATCTGTTGTATCAGTTGTTTGTAAAGAATGGTCTCTAATGGGAGAGACAGTGAGTCTCCACTTCGGACTGAACAGCAGAGGTGTCAAACAATAGTGATTGAGTCGTCCGATATGTTTGACCTGTTTTACCATTCGGTCCAAAACAGGATTGAAATGAAGTTTAGTTCCCTGAATGTGCCAAATGGTAGACAACTCTTGTAATTCTGTTTAATAATAAAATTAATTATAATTAATATAATAATAAATTTGATAAAAACCTTTTGATTGATAGCTCTGACAAAACTTTATTTGTTCGCCAAATCTTTTCACCAAATCTTTGACTTTTGAGAGATTTGTCGCCTGAAGTGGAGTCAAATTTGATCGGTTCCGGAAACTGTCTGATAGATTGTGAAAACCATTATTTTGAGGAAACATTTTCTTAGTTTGAGAGTATTCCTGTGCGGCCGACACAGGATTGTGGTGTTTGATCAACAGATCTATATTCTCATTCATTGAAGCGGAAAAACTATTGAATCTTTGTTTTTGATTCTTAAAATATTGAGTCAAATTCGGTCCACTCTTAACATTAACCGTTTGGACAGTCGTTGCGAATGAATTAATCAATTGATTTGAATTCTTTCTTTTAAAGGTCTGGTTTTGAAAAATACCGGCTTTTTGTGAGATAATGCTTTGAAGGAAAGCTCCCCTCGAGTTGTGCCACGAGATTATATTCGACAGATTCTTGCAAATATTAGTCAAATACTCATTGGACCAGTTGTACAGATAAAGAGTGATAGTTTTGTCCTCGACATACAGTAGTAAGAATTTTTGTCGGGGAGCGACACAAGTAATCCCTTCACCTCCCGATTTATTCTCTGAAGTACTTGAGTTGAGACTCGAGTTACTGACTGCTAATACAGGTTTTGGTTCACTCAATGTTTTGCTTCTGATATTACAAGAGTTTGGAGAAAACCTGAGTTTTGGTCTCTCACTTCTAGTCTGCAGATCGAACATTGAGTTATCGGAGCTGACAGTATTGGAGGCAGTCCTCCATAACTTTTCGTGTCTAACAAAAACAATTACATTTGTAATGCTTTCAAATTCTGAGTTATGATCGAAGAACTCAAAGTCAAAGTCATTGCACGGAATATAAATAAAATCACTTATATTTTTGAATGCATTGAGACTCGTATGAGAACTCATATTTTGGATATAATTTTTGAATTCTTTGATGACATAAGGAATGGAGTGTCTCATTGCGACTGAATATTGTTGTTTCACAACAGATATTACTTCTAAACTTCTTCCGTAGTCGAGCCACGGTCTGACCAGAAGATTGAGAACACACGACAAATTCGTCATTTCATCGCTATTCAAATCATTTGAGTTGTCATTTGTTTCGGAATCCATTCGAATAATCGTCTGCTTAGGACTATCGGACAGTCTCTCATCCGTTTCCGGAAATTTGAAATAATTATCTGAGAGTTTATTCGACTTTTCTATTAATGATTTAAAAATATTGGGAACAGAAGAAGAAATATCTCTTGAGATTTCCAGTCTTTTTAAAGGACTCATTTGAGAGGTTTCAACAGTGGATCGACCAGTTTTTCGACCTTAAAATCAATTAAAGATTCCATTTAATAGATATTCAAAAAATGCTCAAATCTTATACCTCTGGAAAGGTTGACAACATTTTTAGGAGTGGAGGGCTCACTATAGCTCATTGAGTTAGAAATCAAATCAGTGAAACCAATGTCTTTGTTGAGAGACGCGCGAAGTATTTTGAATTCGAGAGTCAGGTCCCAAATGGCGTGTTTTATAGCTAACTGTAATTTCTTACTCAAGTGCTGTAAATCTATTTTTCCGACACTCCATATTTGGAACTGAATTAAAGCCATATTCTCAGAGGTGGACCAACCGCTATAGCGCTCACATTTAGTCACTTCATCGAAACAACCGGAGAATAAGGGATTCAATTCTGTTTGACCGACGCTTTGTAGAGTTGGACAGTTGTGATGGGGTATAAGCTCTCCTTTGCCATCCACTAGAGATAAGATAATACATGCGATGCCTTTACTGTCAGATCCAAAAGCCTGCTGTCGATAATAGAGGAAAGTATCGCAATCACTCGTCTCAATCGATTGATTTGGGCTTTGGGTCTATTAATTGATTATAAACTGTTTTAACTCATAGTTTTAATATTCAAAATATAGATAAAAGACATGCCTTGAAATGAAATTCAGGGTTAGATTCGGTATACTTGGGATTATTCATAATTGTCAACAGATTCTGTCGTAAATAGACTTTAATTGAGTGAATAAATTCCAAATAATATAAGTCTATTGAAAATTTGAAAGTATCTGTCGGTTCGGTATAAGACTTTTGTATAAATGAGACGTCTTCTGGAGTTAGTTTTGAGTGAGGATTGCGGGACAGCATTATAATCAAAATGTCGAGAACTGCTTCGTCCAGTTTTTTCTGCAGAGCGCCCACCATTTCCTCTTTGATATCTTTCCCCACTTCTCTGATTCCGTGAACGTGTAATAAAATGCATTGCATTTGAGATGTCTTCTCATTATTTGTACGCAAAACATGAGATGATGTGACAGAAGTCAACGAAAGGCTATCATTGTCTTTGTCTGAAATATTTGAATCGACACGACTTCTAAAGTCAGACAATTCATCGAAATTTGGTTTTCGGTTTTGACTCAAAAGACTCGATTCGGACGGACTTTTTGAACAATTGAGTGATTTTATCTCTTTGTTGTAATTATGAATACAATTGATTTCATAAAGTCTTTAAAATTCATTTTTAATAAAAAAAAGAATAATAAATCATTTGTTTTAAAATTGAATCAAAAATAGTAATAATTACCGCAAATAAAAGACGGAATTAAGGCTTTCCTGATATACGAACAGATTTTTGCGATTATTAACAGAAAAAGAGTTCAAAAATGTCCGCATCGCTGATATTCCTCGTGAAGGACCTGATTGGAGACGAGGATGGAGTGGAAAATGCTTTTTCCATACAATATCGCACGCAAATGAACCCGAAGTGAAAGAAATGTTTGTTTTTGTGAGTTTGCACTCAGCCTTCAAACCGGTCAGTTCTAAGTCTGTGTCCAATTCACTCGATTGTGTTAATTGAGATCTATTGAGACCAGTTCTTCGCGATGTCTTGTTAAACGGGTCGTTATCTTCAATGGGAACCAATAAGTCGTCACACATTCTGGTGTCGTGTAAGTCCTGGAGAAGAAGCATTTGATTGACTGTTTTGCAGATCGATTCCACCAAAACTATCATATGATTGAATATTTCAATTCCTTTCGTATAACTTTTACTCGACGTGTCTTTTGGTCGGGTATGGAAATAGAGGACAACTGATTCATTTTTAATGCTCATAATTAACCAGAATTTTGGGGCCAATCCATGTTTAGAGTCGAGAGTGAGCCAATTTTCGCTCTCAATTTCTGAGTCGTCATCACTGTCTCCTTCATAACCTTTTTCTTCGCCATTGGTTTCATTTTTGTACTCATTATGAGACAAATTTTCACATAAATTATTAAAATCATTATTTTTAACAATAGTTTCATCGCTCGATATTTTTATCAAATTTTTCTTATTTTCATCCAATTCTTCACTGGTTTTAGTTTTTGGTTTATTCTTCAAACGTTTAATGTACTCCAAATCTGCTTCAGTGAGCGATTGTCCCGCTTTTCTTCGTTGTTCTTTAGTATCAATCGAAGAACTCGGGGGTACAGACGCGGAACGGTTTTTCAAATATTTTCTCATTTGTCTCTTTCGGGCGCCACTTATCCTCTCGTCTTCTAAACTATCGTCAGATAAGTTCTCTTTATTTTTGACTCTTTTATTCAATTTAAGTAAATTCGATGTGTTTTCAAACAAAGGCGTCGAAAACGATATTTCATTATTTTGTGAATTCATTGAATCAAATGTTTCCCGATTTGAGTCAATGTTTGGCAAAACGGCGTCATTGAAGTGATACGAAAGGTTTGACGTCGGAAATAATGAACTCCACAAATACTTTTGTGTGTCATTCCCTTCTTTGTTCTCATCGTTGGCTTCTTTTTCATCAGAAATATAATAATAGTCTCCGACTTCTTTCAATTGAAATCCGGGTAATTTAATTCTAGCGATTGATTCACAAAATCTGTTAAGACTTATGTCATAATTAACATTATTGTCGTTTCCGAACACGAATTGGAGCCGAACTTGTTTTTTGAAACAAAACTCAGAGAAAGGACTGCTATCGATGTGATTGATAACCATTTTAAGAGTGGATTCACAAATTGGATACGAATCCAAAGCAATTGAAACGATTTCGTCGTTTAAAAGCCAATCAATTTTGTCGATACAATCATTGAGTGATTGGAATTGATATTCACTCAGTTTTTGTTTATTTGTCTCTTCTTTTATGGTTTTATTTTCTGATTCGATATTATTTTGGTATTCATTTGAAACAACGGAATCTCGTTTTTGGAATAATGGCAGTAAAGTTAAGGCACTTATTTCATCGGATTGTGTCATACAAATCAAATTCAAAGTGACTTTTAATTCTTGTAATAAAGTTTCTGAAATCAAATTAATTTTTGAATTCAATATTTCTAAAGACTATAAAATAATAAGAGTACAGACCTGAAGAGTGACTATCAATTAAATCGAATATCTCTTGAAGACAAGTGGGAAGAAAATTGAGCGAACATTCCTTAATTCCAAACTGTGTTTGAATAGAACAGGATAAGCTAAGGAATAATGGCTGCGATGAGGTATCCAAATAAGTATCTGTTGTCGACGTCTCTGCTTTAGATGCTGTGTAGACATTTGGAGTCGAAGACATGTCTTCACTCATCAGATCCAATGCATTGCAACTAACTTTCGAAGAATTAGACTTCGAAAGACTAGCATTTTCTTCGAGGGTTTCATTTTTGGGAAACGACTTAAGTGTAGAATAAGAACACGAATCGTCACTTCTATTAGCTTTGGTTTCGGTGTTTATTAATGTGTTGTTTATTGCATTAATGGCACTAAGTTTTGGCACTAAATCATAATCTGTGGTCGAATTGATTAAAGACTTGTCCATCAGATTAGAATCACTGATTGAGTTCTCAACTAATTCTTTTGGTTTGCAATTAAAGAAATAAAACGATGGAAAACAAGGAATGGGAGACATATAGTTCTGTAATGTTTTTTGAAATTTGTTTTTAATGTCTAAATGAAGTTCTTTGATATCTAAACACGATTTCGAGGATTCAATCAAATCTTTTAAAGAGAATAGTTTTGTTTCACTACTGTTTTCTTGTGCTTCGTTTGAATTATGGTTTAATTTATTGAAACTAATATTAATGTAATAATTAATATCGAAATTGGGATCATTACTATTGGTTTTAATAAAATATTCTTTTAAATGTTCGCAAATATATATCAAAAATCTTGAGATATCAATATTGAGTACAATTTTATCGCTAATATTCTCCACTATTCTGAGAATATCTCTTTTGTCGATCGGATAACCGAATTGTAAGGACCGATAGAGAGCCTGAGTCATGCAATTCAGATAAATCACTTGAAGAGTGCGGCAAAACTGTTTGAGCGAACCTTTAGATGTGTTCTCACTCTCGGATTCATTGGATTTTAATGGTTTGAACGGATAATTCGATAAATCATTTATTTGTGATTTATAAGTATTGTCTAAATATAAGTCTTTCCAATGTTTGCCATCCGATAAGTAAACTAATTGATCGCTCAGAGCATTGAACGATGTTTTGTATATAAAAATCGGTAAACTTATAGACCCGTAAAGCGAATGACCAGAATTAAGATTTTCATCGATTTCATGAAATTTGTTCAAACAATCGATTGATTGACTATTATTTCCAAATATTAAAAGTTTTAAGTCTTGAAAAGTGGCCGGAATTAGAGTAATGAGTATACTATTGGCGTTTAGTTTTTTGCAAAAACATCGAAATCTGCCCACAGTTTGGGCACATTTCGGGTCCGCATTTGGAGATTTAAAAAGAGAAAAATTTGAGTCATTTCTCTGATTTAATTGAGTGACAAAAGAGATACAATCGTTTTGACTCAGTTTTATCTCTCTGTCATGAATTGAACTAATTTTTGAGAATAGAAGGTCTAAGAGAAGCTCATTTGTTAAGTCTGAGGACTTGTCTGAAGGACTTTCCTTTTCATAATCGACATTCAATTTTTGAAATAAAGTAGAAAAGAGGACAACTGCTTGTTGTGATTTTGCGAGTAAACCAATTATATCGTATCGATATTTAACTGTTTTTATGCGTTCTGTTTGACGACTAGAGTTTGCTATCGAAGAGATGTCGGGAGTGGAACCGACACACGATTCGCCCAAATATGTGGGCGAACTATGCTTAGACTGAGGATCAGGCGATTGATTGGATTGAGTCGATTGGATTGTGTCGCATGTGATGGATATATCGTCGGTTTGAGAATCAGTTTCATTATTTTGGCACAGAATAAGTGAGTGCTCGAAAGTCAATAGACATGAAATGGCTTCCGAATCGATAGAATAAAACTGAAAAAGAAATATAAGAGTTATGCAAACTTTTATCTCTATTTCAGGTAAATCGAAGTTTTTATCAAATATCCTGTTTAAGTATTGTTTGCTTTTTTGAATTAGTCAACGCTTTCCAAGGACTGGCTATCAGTCGCTCAGATAATGAAGTACTTGTTATGTGCGACTGATAAATAACTCAAGAAATGCAACGAATAAGAGAATATTAAAGCAATTAAAAAAGTATTCATTCCTCGAGATATCATTTAATGATAATTCAATAAAAGCAGTGAATTTCAGAGTAATAGAAAAGTAATAAACAAATATAAAAAAAGTTTAATAAAGACATTAAAAGACAAGGAATAGAAAACTGTTGTTCACTGATCTGTAATATTTACTGTTCGATAATCACTATAACGCCCAGAATATTATCACAAATAGTGAACAAACATAACAAGATTTGAGGACAATATATGTAAAGAATAGTGAATTTAAATGAGAATAAATGGCAGAAAAAGACGAATATTAATAGAGAAAAATAGAATATAATTGATATTTGATTGCATTTAACAGACAACGTGTCGGCCAATCAAAGAGTAATAAGTTGGAGGAGTTGAATCTCAGTTTAGACAAGACTTACTGAAGAGACCACTGCTCCACTTAGTTCTCTTTGATTCTATTGATTATTACGTTTACATTGATTTACATAAATTGCTTTCAAACAGTTTCATAATAATTACAAACAATTGGTAGCTTTGAGTTGGCTATGGATGGATGAGCTGGAAGAGTTAGATCTGGCAAATTTACTCATATGTCAGGATCCGCACTTCCAACTCATTCATTACAGCTCATGAATTGCAGCTCTTCTAACGACAACTTATTTAATAACTAAATATTCAATAAATATCTTTACTTTAAGTGGAAGAACACAAATCATAGAAATTTTTATACTTTCCAAAAGTGGAATTCAATTGAAACACTGGAACAGTACTAAAGGAGAGTTGTCTAATTGTAACAATTTATTGCCAGTTCTCCCGTGACAACCGAAATACCACTCAATAAATACCTGAGAGAGTGGAGGGGACGCACATGCTATCACGATTTGGGGGATATTCTTAAGAGAGCTTTGCTTGCAATCAGTGATACGGTAACTATGGAAGGGCTCTAACGAATGGCAAAACCAAACTAATTGCTGATAAGATTATAAAACCGTTTGACTGCCAACACTGTCTGTCCATTAAGTATATGCAAATCAAATACGTATTCAAGACATAAGACCATTGCTTTTAACTCATTGTCTAATGTCTATTGACTCTAATGTCTGCAGAAATTAAATGTTTGCAAATCCTGTATAACATTTGTAAAGCGTTACTCCGATTGCAAAACATATTCGAAATATATTTAACAATAAGTTTAGCGCAGAATAATTCAAATAAATAAATAAAAATGTCATAATTTTGATATAATTAGTGCTCAACTCGTCCTCAATTCTTCCTATTATTCTGAGTTTATTTGCAAACTTTGGATATTAGATAAGAGAAAAGTCTCGAGAAATTCACATAACATTAAGTTTGATATCTAATTGACATTTTGGTTAAGTGTTGTTCTGAATAATTTTCAAACCGTTTGTTTAGCGAATCATTTGATTGCTTATCAATAAAAGTATAATTTTCTTTTGAATTCTTACCGACTGTGAGATTTCTTTATAGTTTAATCCCTCCAGAAATTCCTTTCTCGCACTGCAATCATATGTAAGTCCGTATTGTGGTTCGACCCAACACTCACTAATTAATTGTAACTCTCCCTCGTCTTCAGTTAACTCCAATTCTTCGTCATCTGATAGGCTATAAATACAAATTAAATCAAATACTTGGAGTACTATAATTAGGTTACACCCTCTCCCAGTGTCTATACAAAAAACGAGCCTCGACTAAATCATAACCTAGATCATATTTTTATGATTACAGTCTATGATATCAATAAATTTCTCATAAAAATAAAGTCAATTCTTGAAACAATCAAAAGATTAAAATTCTAAGAAATGAGTTAAATAAATAATCAGTGAGCAAGCATAAATAACTGTAATGCTATCCTACGCCAATATTAGCTATCTTATTTTATTATAAATGAAATTTATGAGACATTGCGTCAAAATTAAGACAAAGTTCGTTGAGAAACAATGGGAACACCTATAAAATTATCGAAATGCATATTTGTTGAGCTCATACCTCTCTTTTGAACCGTTGATAATATGAGGTGGAAATATGATGTACTGCACGACAGACGAGAATTTGTATTGATTTTGGTCTTTCAGTGATAACTCAAGAATTAAATTCAAAATTCCAGAGTCGTTGTGAGCGAAATGAAAGCCTTCCTGTAATCTCATTCTGCAATTATTTTTTAATTAATTAAAAATCTAAACATTTTTCTACAAATAATTACTTCATTAAAACAGATAATATTTTTGCCGTAGACGTAGAACTCAGTCTCGAATTGGGGCCATAATTAGTGGTCCAAATCCATCGCTGGTGATAGAGATAACGACCCAATGTTTGAAACATATTAAGTGAAGACAAATGTTGTGGGAATGAGGTATGGATAGGATTAGAACCGTTCAAATTTTGGTTTTGCAAATATGAGTTCTTCTCGAAAATATGATTGAAATCTTTGGGCATTCGGTCGTAACGGATAAGTATTTTCTCTATCGGTTTGTTCAGAACTACACAACAGTTTGCGTCAATCCATTGTCTCTGTGAAGGAGAGGGTGTTTTTCTATCAGATTTATTCCGTTCGTTGCTATCATTTGAGTTATGATTTGACATAAAATTCTTTGACTTTTGATAATTCATTGAAGATATGTGTCGTTTCGGAAGTTTGCACCGAATTATGCGTTCTTTTAATTGGCTAACGATCTGAACAAAACAATTATTATTATATTCTTATTATTAAAGTCATTATATAATTATAAACAGACTTCATGTCTCAATTTACCACCGGTTCCACCGATAAACGCCAAATGAATCACAACAGAAGGGGGTTGGGATACAACTCGAATCAAATAGAATGAGTGCGGACTCTCATTGGCACAACTTTTTTAAACAAAAAATTAATTATTTTATTTGAAAATTAAATGAATATTTGTCTCACTTTTCTAATAATTTAATATAACTGTGATTTTCGAGTAAAACGAAAGAACTGGACTCAGTTAAGGCGACACTCAGGGATGAGAGGGCTTGTCTGCACTGGACATTCATATACCGTCCACTAGTATTCGGTAGATGTAAGTGTTTGGGAAGGGGTAAGTCGTGCTCTAAAATAACATTAATTCTATGGGTGTGCATCCATTTCTGCATACACTCCACTTCTAACATCCATTTCCAGTACTGAGCAAACTGTGTGTGAACTATATTTTTAGATGAAATAACGGCTTCGGTTGCATTGGGCGGCATATAGAAGAGAGGAACGCCATTCTTAATACTTTCAGGAATATTTCTACTCCAAGCGTTTTGTGTGAAATTATGTAAATGGATCTCATGTTTGTCAGAATCCGATAAACTAAATAACAATTAATTAAAATCTCTGCAAAATTCTATTTAAATAAATGGAAAACCTCTTAAGTGTAGTCCAAAACTGTTTGATAGTCGCCGAACGATAAGCACTTTTTATCGGTTTTTTTATAGCACAGGTGACGTCATGTAAAAAATTATAGCTACCCTCCACTATCACTTCATAGTGACATTCAGGACCAGAGTCTTCAGAATTAGAACTGAGTTTAATATCAAAATTATTATTAGTTTTCTAAATCATGAGATAATTTAAAATTAAGGAAATGAATAAAAATTACGTAATAGAAGTGGAAGAGAGAGTTGAGCTCAGGTTATATTCAATGTTGACATTATGTCTCCAGGGAAGAACAAGACGTACCTCTAACTGATTTTCATCTGAAAAAATAATTGAAATTTTCAATAAAAATTTGAAAAATTGTTTGAAGACATACTCGGAATATAATTAACACTCTTTATAGTATAGCCCTCTCTTAAACGACAGGACAACACTTGAGTCAATTGAGCCGAAACTGTGTTTTCAATTTGTTTATTGCGGACTATTTGTTGGTCACGAGTTTCACGGCTCGAATTGAGACCATAATCGTGTGTCGAATAGAAATAGGCGTTACTTTTGGTTAGAAATAAATAAAATATAAGTAAAACATTGAAACAAAATTTAATGTAATATTATATTATACTTACTCTACATTCCACTCAACCGAACAGTTTCGCGACTGTTTGTGGTTTATGTCAGCTCTGAAACCAAAGAGTCCTCTTTGAAAATTCCAGGCAAAAAAAGCTCTGTGATATAAATTTAAGTCATGGCTGTCCTGACCAGTGCTCTGCTTTGAATAAATGTTTTGAAAAATAAATTTAATTTCTTTAAAAAAATGATTCTTTCGATTGAAATCAATGAATGTTTGAAAAAACTCACCCCTGATATCCCTGTCTCCGGACAGACCGAAAGGTAAGCACCGAAAGTGGCCGTCGAAATGAATTTCATTAGATCTGTATATGGAATGAAACCGAGACAAGAGTGGGGGTGCGGTGAAGAGCCTACTTGAAGGAAAGAACATGAAATGGTGTGCTGTCGTAATTGAGTTAAAGCGGATTCCAAAGTGTTGGCATTCGGCAGACTATCCATTAGAATACAAAACAATTAATAATCAATTCAATTAAAAGCACAGTTATAAGACCTGAGCATTCCGTCAGTGATTATAACAATCCCAGCGCTACTATTTTCTGGCAAAAGTTGAAGGGATAATAAACCGATTCTCAACATATTAACCATTGAGATGTCGGGAGTGGCCAATAATGTCTGACCCGAACGACTCTTTTTGTTCTCATTTTCATCAAATAGAGAACCAATCAATGCATCGGATTCTGACTGAAATACAAAATCAAAATCAATTAAACTCATTGACAACAATAGATGAGAGACCTGTTCGTCATCCCTTTCCTCTTTGGCTTTCGCAGAGATCTCTGAAACCGAAGTAATAATTTCGGATAAATTTGAGTTTAAATATGATAAAAATGAATCGATATTTTGAGCGGTTATTTTCCATCCCTGTGCTAACACCTGATGACTATCACAGCTGTAAAATGGAATATAAGCGATGGCCGTAACGAAGATTTCGGGGGCGAACAGGAATTGACTGCCCGGTACGTAAAACTGTCAAAAATAAAGGTCAGTTGAGATCATTTCAATGATTAAATGAATGCAAATAATTGTGAGACCGGTTGGACGAGTCCTCTCAAACTTGTGGCAACCGATGAGAACACTTCATCCAATAATACTCTATTCCTTTGAATGTCCTTTAATTGTGTTATAAACCAAATGTCAAATAAATATTAGTAAACAAATCAAAAAAAGCAAATATTTTTCAAACAAACCACTGATGAAACAGAAGGACTCAAATCTAAGATATACGCCAAACGATATCTCCGAGAGAAGAACGTCACCTTTGAATTGGTTGTTATGAAGTATTGGCCCGAATATTGCGAATCTAATCCCAAGTCATGATAGTCCTGATAGTTTGAAGGCAGGACTGACACCAAATCGATCTCATTATTGAAACTCTCCTTTAAATCAAAACAAAAGTTTTTTGAAAATTAAATAAAAAACAATTAAAACAAATTAATGACTGACCAGAGATGTGTTGGGCTGTACTGAGACATGAGTGTTGAGTCTATCGAAATACCAGTGCGCTCTCATATTACGCGATATTCGGTACTTATCAGTCATTAGGACATAGATATGGTCGGCCTCTTTACTCATCTTATTAGTGGTCATCTTCTCCCTTACCTCACATTAGAAACAAATATTTACTTTTTATCCAAACATTTATTAATTTAAGTTTAATTATAATAATTGCTATGAAAAAACAAGTATCAAATAAATGATAATTTAAATCATATCAAAATATTGATCTATGACGATTTAAATTTTAAACTCCTAAAAGAGGGCGTATTTGTCGATACACTACACGTGAATATCAGATGCAAATCACATCACATGTAAAGGTATTTCTAATTTTAGTTTTTTAATTTCAAAACAAAAAGTTTTCTAAAATTTGTCATTAAATTTGATTAAATAATAATATATTCATTCAGTTATTTCTCTTATTTTAACGTAAGTCTGAGTCCATTACTATTATAATAAATTTATTAATTTTGTTTAGCAAACAATTTTTAGATAGCATTCAGTAATAATTAATAATTATTAAAAGTAAAGTAATTTATTTAAATTACTTTTAAATGAATTAAATGTTTGCAAACAAACGTTTTGTTTATCTTTGGTTTTGCGTAAACTGAGTCTACATTTAAACTATCGATTGTTTGTTATTTTTATCAATTTATTTATCAAAAAATTATCTACAAATAAAGTCAGGAGTTTATTGACAGCAATTTAGAGGATACCAACATATTGATCATGTACATCTACATTTATAAAGATTGGGTTACAGCACAATTGAATTTTAACCAATGTTTTTTATAAATTAATCACCTTTATCAATATCCTATTTGATTAAATTTTAACTTCTTTAAGATATCTAAAATAATTTTAAAATAGTTTATTACCAAAATAGCAGTGATAGACAGTAATAGGAATAATTGCTTTAAAACAATATGGACAATTTATCCAATACTTTGTTCAATGACCATGAACAATCAGACAATACATGTATAATAAAGTCAACTATTATTTGAAATATTAAATTACAATAAAATATTTCAATAGTGGTTATTATAAAAACATTAAATATACAACAAATATTTTGATTATTTTGTTGTATCTAGTTTAATTCGACTTTCAGACACAACTGTTATACTAATACTATAAAATTCAATGTTCAAGAAAACAATTATAACTAGATTACTGCGGTAAAAAATAAATGTAGAATAATTTATTGATTTTTTAATCAATATTTGTTATAATAATTATTTTTAGTCTCAAGAGATGATAACAAAAATTTGTGTCACAATATTTCGATCCATTAGTCTTTAGTCTATAATTTATAAACACATTTATTTCTAATCAATCAGTTGTTAGGCTATTATTATGTTTCTAAATTTCACCATGTTCAACTCATTGGGAATTGCT
>LBFM01003767.1:1690-12817 GCA_000988765.1 Achipteria coleoptrata | reverse complement strand
TCTTAACAACTTTGAAGCGAGAGGTGATCTGTGAGTGACCGAAACGAAGTGCTCCCACTAATACTGCCTGAATGACAGACGGATCAACATTTGGGTTATATTTTGTGAACCCATTTTGTCTAACATTTAACTGATAGAAACTCATCAGTTCTTTATTCAATATTTTCGGGTAGTATTCAGCAAAATTGATCATGGTATATTCCGCTATCAAAATTCGTCTGGAATGCAAATATTTATCTAAATTAGCAAGTTAATCGTTCTATATTTAAAACATGTTTACTTTGCTTCTTGATATAGTATTTCATCGCCCCAATGAAGATTTAACTTGCTCAATGCTCTTGCATGCTGATTATGTCTTCGTGTCATAACTGTATGCCATGCCATAATCATAGGCTGTTGATTACCACGAGCACCATCACCATTATTAAAACATTTGATCCATGGTCTATCTGCTGGTGGACTGCATTCAGTCATGTCCAGCGTATCTTGATCATAAGGTAGAACAGCTCTGGCTAGAATTTCAGAGCCATCTTGGTCTTTATCACAACGCAGTTCACCTTTAAATTTAATAATTAAACTTTTAAAGAGGAACTACAGAACGATAACACCCTTTCATCAAAAATTAAACTAAATTAGAATAAATCCGAGTGAAAACAATAAGCACTCAATAATTCTTATAAAATGCTTATAATTTATAATAAAATTTATTAATTAACCTTTTTTAAAATTCCTTAAAGGGATTGAATTATTTTCATTTCCACCATACAACTGTGATAAATCCAATACAGGTGTGGCTGCATTTAATTGTTCTCGGTAGCCTGGACAAATTTCATTAAATTTAATTGTTAATAATTCCTATTTTTATTAGAATAATAGCAAAATTACCAAGACCACATGCACTGCAAGCAACAGATCGTACGACATTCAAACAGCTCTGGTTATATGCTTTTGAGAGTTCATCCTGTGGTATGTCGTCAATTGCTAGGCATTCGTCGTGTTTTGTGGCACAGCAGTCAATTGCGAGACCGAAATACTGTATTGTTTTGAGAATGTCGTGAACCATAAATTGACCCCAACTCATATGCAGTGATGTTCGCATTGGATCCAATTCACTGATGTCTGGCATCAATAGTTTTGATATGAGTCTTGGATTGGGAAGTGGTGTGCCATCATTGGCCAGTCGAGGCTCACTCACACCATCGGCATAGTCTGGAGGCAGAAGTCGTCGATTACAGTGAAAACTTGAGCCCAAATTAGTTTTCACCAAATTATTACACTTCCCATCAATTCTTCTGTACCTATAATTTGGGTCACATTTTACGTGAGGACTGACACTACTCTTCAGATCACAAAATTTATTTCTATTCCAAATGCCTTCTCGTATCTGAATTGATGGTAGATTTAGTTCAGAGTCCAACCTATTCACACATTTCCTAAATTTTAATTTGAAAAACTCAAAATTAATTTTCTATCATGATCAAATAAAAACTTACATAGCAACCAAATTCTTGGTGATAAATTCATTAAGCTTAGCGTGAAGGCTAGCTTGATACAAATAGTAACTAAAGTTCAATCCTCTTGGATCAGATGCCAGAAATCTTTGATCATTGGCTACGAATTGATTGATTTGTTTGTCTGACTCTTGAAATGCGTTCTCATAATCAGAATCACTTAAATCAGATGCAAACGAACCAAAACTTTGATTACAATTATTTCTCTGGTTTTTAGTAATTAAGTATTCTTTGAATATCTTATATAAATTCCGTGAATACTCTTGTCTAAAATCATAATGCTTGCTGGAATAGCTATCTAATTTAATGTCAGTATCAAATTCTTCATCTAGATTAGTGTTTGGAATGAGTTAAAATTCAAAATTATATAAATCAACAAGGAACAGTACTCACCAATGATTGATTCTTCATCATCACAACAAGCAAGGTGACAAATTAACAAAATAATAATAGAAGATAATAGAGTCCAAACAGATTTCATATTAGTCAATGAAACAACTCATTAATTGATTGAGTGAAATATGAGCTAGTCTATATTGAACTGTCAATGAACTATTAGATTTTTATTTAAGAATAACAATAAAAGACAGCAAATGGTATGAAATGTTAGTGAATTGAACGGTGAATATAAAGTCAAACAGATTGTAATTTTTGTTTATATTATTTTATTATTTATAAATTTCAACTTGATCAATATCTTATAAAAATAGCTCATTTAAATTGACTTTTCACGCCAAAGGCTATAATTTAAGTCAGGATTAGTTTTACAAGAAATCTTTTTATTGTGATTTGAGGGCAATAACATCGGGTATTGATATGTAAAATCAAAATCTGTTGTTTTGCACAATAGGTTCCCAAACGAAGAAATTTTGCGAATATTATTCAACTGATCTATTGTTTGAATATTAAGGTAATATAGATTATTATTTGTAATCTATCCTAGTTGATACCTAATTTAAAAGAACCGGTCTGTCCTCCATGCTCAAAGTAAAAGCGATCCCCATATTTCCAATGATATATTTGTATTGCCATTAAGCAGCTAAATGTCGGGCCCAGTAATGAGCCATTCTTATGTCTTTCCGCGAGTCCGCCCACAAACAAATCAATATCGCGAACATCTCTGAAATAAAAACAATAAAATATTAATTAAAATTTCAAATTCATATTCAAATTACTTATAAAATAATGTCATTTTATTGACATAATCTTCAGGAATCAATTGATTCAAATCATTCCAACTTTTAATCTGAATTTGAGTACAATATTGAACGTAATAAATATAACCAGGAATTCCATGATCTCTGCCTCTCATAATATTAATTGATGCTAGATCACTTATGGAAGGTCGTTGTGGAGTGAAAAATAGATAATTGTTCACATCTTTCACTATATATGAATCGACAGCTCTCGCCGGACGGGTCTCCATTCCAGCGATTATACCATTTGTCTGTTTATTTAATAGAAGAGAATTTTAAAATTTAAAAAATCGATTGTCTCATACATTCCCGTCCCATATCTCTGACATTTCATTGAATTTTAACCTCAATTGAAATGAATGTGAATCTGATTTTGATCTTTTGATTACTTGAAAATGTGATGTAATCTGTGAGTGACCGAAACGAAAGGCGGCCACACCTACGGACTGAATCACTGTTGGGTTCACTTTTGGGTTGTATTGAGTGAAACCCTCGTATTTAGTATTCAATTGGTAGTAATCCATTTGTTCTTTACTCAGAATTGTAGCAAAATATTCATCATAATTGATCTTGTTAATCTCCGCAATCAATATTCGCCTAATATTCCAATAAAAATAAAATAATTATTTTAAATTGATATATAATCTCACCTAGCTTCTTGATAAAGTTTTTCATCGTCCCAGTGTGGATTAACTTTACTCAATGCTCTAGCATGTTGATTATGTCTTCTTTTCAATATCACATGCAAAGCCATAATCATTGGTTGTTGATTGCCTCGAATACCGTCCCCCACAAGAAAACATCCAAGATATGGTCTCTCAGATGAAGGACTACATTCAGTATGGTCAATTCTATCCAGATCACGTGGAAGTATTAATCTTGGTAAAATATCCGATCCATCAAGAGCTATATCACCCCTCAATTCACCTAAAGTTAATTATAATATCAATAATAGTATTACCCTGGACATTCAAAATTATTATTATATTAACCTCGAACAAAACTGCGGACATTGAGCGTATTATTCTGATTACCACCATATAGATGAGACAGGTCTAATGTAGATGTGGCAGCATTTAACTGTTCCCGATGTCCTACAAATCAATTTCAATCATTTATGTCCAGAAAAGCGTTTTAATTGTACCTAAATTACAAGTATTACAACCAATGGATCGAACAAAGTTTAAACAGCTCTGGTTATATGATTTGGTCAGAATATCTTGTGGTATTGACTCTGTTTCATAACATTCTTCATGAGTTAGCGTATGATTACAACAGGGGACACCAGAACCCAAAAACTGCAGAGTTTTGAACGTGTCGTGAACCACATACTGACCCCATGCAGTGTGTAATGAATTTCTTTCAAAATCGTATTCTTTAATGTCTGGCATCAAAATATTAGTTAAAAGCCTCGAATTAGGAAGTCCTGAGCCATCGCAGGCAGCTCTGGGCTCACTCACACCATCTGCATAATCCGGTGGCAGAAGTCGGCGCTGGCATTGAAGGTTTGCGCCCCAATTAGTATTGACTAAATTATTACATTTTCCATCTTCTCGTCTGTACTTATAATTCGAATCACATTTGGCAGTAGTGCTGACCTCACTATCCATATCACAAAATGGATTTTCTTCCCATAAACTGTCGGGTGCTTTAACTGTTTGAATGCTGAATTCTGACTCATATTTATTCAAACATTTCCTAAATTTATCGAAAAATATGAATCAAAAATAATTTATTGGACACAATATATAAATATATGATACAAACCGATAAACAAGGTTCTTTGTGATATACTCATTATATTTTGACCGTAAATTAGACTCATAGAGTTCTGGACTAAACTTCAACAAATGTGGAAAGGCTTCAAAATATTTTTGATTATTTGACTGAAAGTCAGTGATTTGTTTGGCCGTCACTTCAATGGCTATATTGAAGTCGGACTCACTTATGTTGGCCACAGAACCAGAGCTTTGCTTACAATCACTGTTATTATTGCTAACACTTTTCAAATACTGACTGAAAATTTCAATTAAATTTGCAGAATATTCTTGATTAAAATCATAAACACCCGTTCCCTTTACAACTAATAATTAACAAGCTTATTATAATTAATTTGTTCAAAGAATAATCAACTCACCATCATTGATATTTTCTTGTTCACAATATATAGTATTGTTTACAACAATGATTAACAAACATAATGACCAGGTCAAATCCATCGTCATTATAAAAACATCAAAATTGTCTGGATAACAACTCACGGTTAATTTGTTATTTAAATTACCATAACTATTAACACATTTCTCAGCTATTTAATTGTGAATAATGCCAGGTTCATTTTAATGATATTTTTCTTTAAACTCTTTATACATGTGTTTCGACAAAATTGAGTTAAACTAAAAAATTATTTTAATTAATTTTATTTGTTGTTTTTTAATTGTTTAACTTGATAAATTAAACTTGTTAAACCTTTATTGTAATTATTTATAGATGTTCTTCATTTATGTGGTCACTATTCCCGCCAAAGGGTATAATTTAAGTCAGGAATAATTTTGCATTGGATCTTCTTATTGTTATTTGAGTGCAATAACATCGGGTATTCGGTTATTGTATCAAAATCTGTTGTTTTGCACAATAGGTTCCCAAACGAAGAGATTTTGCGAATGTTATTCAACTGATCTATAGATTGGATATTAATGTCAAAAAATAGTTAATTAAATTAAATATATAATTAATATAATTGTCTTTAATGCCTATTGTAAAAGAACCGGTTTGTCCTTCATGTTCAAAATAAAACCGATCCCCATATTTCCAGTGATAGGCTTGGATCGCCATTAAACAGCCAAATGTTGGTCCTAGTATTGAGCCATTCATATGTCTTTCCGCGAGTCCGCCCACAAACAAATCAATATCGCGAACATCTCTGAAATAAAAGCAATAAAATATTAATTAAAATTTCAAATTTATATTCAAATTACTTATAAAATATTTTCATTTTATTGACATAATCTTCAGGAATCAATTGATTCAAATCCTTCCAACTCTTTATTTGAATTCCCGAACAATAGTGAACATAATATATATAACCAGGTATTCCATGATCTCTGCCTCTCTTTATATTATTGCTTGCCAAATCTGATACCCTGGGGTTTCTTGGGTTGAAGAATAGATAATTGTGTACATCACTCACAATAAATGGATCGACAGCTCGCGACGGAACCGATGACAACCCAGCGATTATACCATTTGACTGTTTTATATGAATAATCATTTTAAAATTTACATTAAACTGATAGTCACATACATTCCCGTCCCATATCTCTGACATTTCATTAAATTTAAATCTTAATTGAAATGAATGTGAGTCTGATTTCAGTTTTTTGATTACTTGAAAATGTGATGCAATCTGTGAGTGACCGAAACGAAAGGCGGCCACACCTACGGACTGAATCACTGTTGGGTTCACTTTTGGATCATATTGAGTGAAACCCTCGTATTTGGTATTCAATTGGTAGTAATCCATTAGTCCCCGACTCAAAATTGTAGGAAAATACTCATCATAATTGATCTTGTTATTTTCTGCAATTAATATTCGCCTATTATTTGGAAGTACCCATTATTTTAAATTGAATTCATGATTTCAAATTAAAAATCTAGATCATATTACTTGGCTTCTTGATAAAGTCTTTCATCGTCCCAGAGTGGATTGACTTTACTCAAAGCACTAGCATGCTGATTATGTCTTCGCCTCCAAATCACATGTAAAGCCATAGTCAATGGCTGTTGATTACCTCGAATACCGTCCCCTACAAGAAAACATCCAAGATATGGTCTGTCAGGTGAAGGATTACACGATAAAAGATCAATTCTATCTTGATCCTCAGGTAATAATAATTTAGGCAATGTATCAGATTTATCTAAGGCTGTATCACTTCGTAATAGACCTAAAATATAAATTAACAAGGCAAAGATTAATTTTAATTAAATAATCAAAAGTATAATGAGCAAGTTCAATCAATAACCTCCAACAAAACTGCGCACTCTATCAGTATTGTTCACATTACCGCCATATAAATGAGACAGGTCTAATGTAGAAGTAGCAGCATTTAACTGTTCCCGATGTCCTAAAATTTCATTAAAATCATTGCAATTTCCCAAAATTTTATTTTAATTATACCTAAACTACATGTATTACAACCAATTGATCGAACAAAGTTTATACAGCTCTGGTTATATAATTTGGTCAAAATATCTTGTGGTATGGGTTCCGTTTCAAAGCATTCTTCATGAGTTAACGTATGATTACAACAGGGGATAGCAAATCCCCAAAACTGCAGTGTTTTGAACGTGTCGTGAACCACATACTGACCCCACGCCATATGTAATGAATTTCTTTCGATATCCAAATCATTCATATCCGGCATCAAAATGCTGGTTAAAAGTCTTGAATTTGGAAGCTCTGAGCCATCAGCGGCTACTCTGGGTTCACTAATACCATCTTTATAGTCTGGAGGTAGAAGTCTGCGCTGACACTGGAAGTTTGCGCCCCAATTAGTATTTATCAAATTATTACACTTCCCATCTTCTCGTCTATACTTATATTTGGGATCACATTTGATTGAAGTGCTGACCACACTATCGATATCACAGAAGTTATTTTTATTCCACAAACTGTCCGGTGTATTAACTGCTGGCAGTTTTAGTGCCGTTTCATATTTATTCAAACATTTTCTGTTTAATTGAGAAACAAATCCAGTAATTAATCCTAACATTACATTAAATATTACTTTATATACACTTCTATTACAATATAAGTCTATCATTATTTTGAAATAATAGTATTAAAACTTCTTTAATATTAAGTAAATTCTTTAAAGAAAATTACATTTCAATAAAAAATTTATTAAAAAGTAGATTGAGTTATGTTTAAAAATTAACTTGCTAGTTAGGGTTTAGATTTATTAAGACTATAAATTGTTATATATCTTTATCTTGATAATTCTTATTAAAAAACACTTCACAGAAATGTAAATGAAATAATACTTTCACTTTAATTATATTGTAATAATGTATTCTTACCTATTAACAATATTCTTTGTGACATATTCATTGAACTTTGAGCGTAAATTAGCTTGGTAAACAAATGCACTAAAATTCAATAGCGACGGAAAGGCTTCGAAATATTTTTGATTATTTTCAATAAAATCACTGATTTGTTTGTTTCCCAATTCAATGGCTATATTGAAGTCGTACTCATTTATGTCTTTCGCAAATCCGGAGTTTTCCTTACAATTATTGTTATTATTATAAGTATTTATCAAATACTGGTCAAACACTTTATTTAAATCTGGGGAATATTCTTGACTAAAATCATAAAATTGCCCATTATCAACATGACCATTACTATCTTTATTACTATAACCCAGCGATAAAATTTGGTTGATATCTATTTTGTCATCTATTCAAGAATACAGATTTCATATATTAAAATAAAATAATCTTAAACTTACTTTCTTTTAATTTATCTTGTTCACAATTGTTTTTATTAATTGCAAAAATGATGACTAGCAAGCAAAAATAAATGAACCAAGTTAATTTGAACATTATTTTTACAGTAAAAAAAGAAATAATAAAAATATAAATTTTGTAATTCTCTCATTTATCGCAATATTTGTAACCTTGATATCAACACCTTTTTACATGCTGAATCGCAGTAGAAAAGTTCAGCAAGCTGCTTTTTCCAATAAAAAACCAATTGATTCGAGTTCAATGAAATTTTAAAAATATTTTTATTAGAAAAAATAAATTAAGTTTTAAATATCAGACCACAAACTATAATCAAATTCAGGGAAATCAAGACATGAGACCAAACGGTTAGAGTTAGACACCGGTCTGAATGGTTGTGACTGTATTTTCCCGAAATCTGTTGCCTTACACATCATATTAGCCAAGGATGCAGTTTTGCGGATATTATCTAATTGTTCTGCAATTTAAATATTACACAATATATTGATTAAGTAATACATTATTTAAATTGATTTTAATACAAATACCTAAAGTAAAAGAGCCGGACTGTCCACCATGCTCAAAATAGAATCTGTCGCCGTATTTCCAGTGATGAAACTGTATTCCCAGTAGACATCCAAAAGTAGGGCCCAAATTGGAACCATTTAAATGTCTTTCCGCGAGAGCGCCAACAAAGAGATCAATATCTCTGACATCACTGCAAAAGAAAATTAAATTACTTTTTCGTTCAAATAATAAAACAAATGAATTACTGATAAAGAGATGCCATTCTTTTGATATAATTATCAGGTACAAATTGTTTTAAATCATCCCAACTATTGATTTGATTACCAGTGCAAAACTGAAGGAAATAAATATAACCAGGAATTCCTCTCTCTCGCCCTCTATTTATGTTAACCGCTGGTAAATCATTAATTACTGGATCATTTGGTCTAAAAAATAAATAATCATGCACATCTGTCACAATGAACGGATCGATTTGTCGTCTTCTATGAGCTGACAATCCTTTGATTATTCCGTTTGCCTTAAAATTCAAAACTCAAATAAATTTCTACTCAAATGAATGAATGAAACTCACACTACCGTCCCATAAATCAGACATTTCTTGAAACTTAAATCTCAATTTGAATGAACTGTCTTCTTCCGGCTTTTTTCTAATAATTTGAAATCTAGAGGTTACAGTGGTGTGTCCAAAACGAAACGCAGCCACTCCTACAGCTTGCATACCATTGGGGTCAACATTAGGATTGAATTGAGTGAAGCCATTTTGTCTGACATTAAGTCCATAGTATTCCATAAATTGCTTGTTAAGAGTGGCCGGAAAATATTCGTTATAATTAATATAATTATATTCTCCGATCATTATTCTCCTATTAATAGATCCAAAAAATAGATTTTTAAGGAATAAACTAATAAAAATCAATGAATTACCTAGCTTCTTGATAGAGTATTTCATCATTCCAATGGGGATTAACCTTGGCCAATGCTCTAGCATGCTGATTGTGTCTTCTGACAAACATTATCTGCACCGTTGCGATCAATGGCTGTTGACTGCTTCGAATACCATCTCCGCCCAAAAAACACGAAAGCCATGGCCTATCAGCTGGTAATTGACAAGTGTTCAGATCAATACGATCCTGGTCTTTGGGTAGTATCGCTTTTGGCAAAATGTGATCCCCTTCAAGGGATTTATCGATTCTCATTAATCCTGTTTTAATGTTACCAAAAGTACACATTTATTGGATTAACAATACATTCAATATTAATATGAATTCAATTCAAACCTTCAGTGAATGTTCTCAAAGATTGGCTGTTATTTTCATTTCCGCCATAAAAGTTAGACAAATCCAAAATAGGTGTGGCCGCATTGATCTGTTCCCTATGACCTAAACTACAGGTTCTGCAACCAATTTGTCGGATAAAATTAATGCATGTCTGGTTGTATTCAATGGATAGCCTATCGTTTGGAATATTTTCAATTGGATAGCACTCCCAGTGGACAGGTCTTTGTGGGGACTTATTGTTAGGACAGCAACGAATACCTCCACCGAAATACTGGAGTGTTTTGAAGGCGTCGTGCGCTACGAACTGACCCCAAATCATTTTGAGTGATGTCCACTCGTTATCATAAAACTCAATGTCGGGCATCAATGTGTTGCTAATCAGTCTTGGATTGGGAAGGGGTGAGCCATCAGCTGATATTCGGGGTTGACTCACACCGTCGGCATAGTCTGGCGGTAATAGTCGGCGCTGACAGTGAAAACTTGAGCCCCAATTAGTTTTTTCTAAATTAGTACACTTTCCGTCTTCGCGTCTGTACTTATATTTTGGATCGCATTTTACTAAAGGGCTGACACTACTCTCCAAATCGCAAAACTTGTTATCATTCCAAAGACCTTTCGGTGGTCTAATCGACGGTAAATTTATTTCGGTCTCAATTCTATCCAAACATTTTCTATTGAATTAAAATATGAGATAAACAAGCATGGTTATAAACATGGTTATTAACTAAACTGATTGAACTCACTTTTCTACTAAACTTTTGGTCACAAATTCATTATATTTTGCTCTGAGATTAGCGTTATATAAATATTTACTGAAATTCAATCCTCGGGGGTCTTCTTCAAGATATCTCTTGTCGTCTGCGATCTGTTCCTTAAGTTTTTTGTCTGCTTCTCGAAGAGCGACACTAAAATCAGTTTCACTCAAATCGGATGCAAATTCTGGAACTCCTAAACACTTATTATTTTTATTCTTCAAATATTTTTCATAAATTTTGTACAAATCGGGTGAGTATTCGTATGTGTAGTCATAACTTCCTAATAGATGAGCTGGGATATTCTGATCAAATGCTAGAGAATTTATTTGTTAATTATTGCTTTTATAAATACTTG
>LBFM01003761.1:0-16339 GCA_000988765.1 Achipteria coleoptrata | reverse complement strand
GGAGTCATAAACGCAGTCATAAACTATTATTGAATTGATTTGTGACTAATGTGTAAAATAACACCTCTTTTGTGTTCATAATTTTCGTTTTACTTTTTAAATATTCCTTAACTAATCATTTTCTAAAAAATTAAACTTTAAAATTGGATAACAATTCGATTATTAACTGATATTATGTTTTGTGTTATTAATGTTTCCGAATAATATAATCAATTTGAATGGATTTTGAAAATGAGCATGCTAACTGTTTATTTGACACAAATTTAACGATCGTTATAAAGTGAGTGCATTTTAAGAAAAAACAAAATTCTAGAAGTCCAAAATTCATTTACTGCACCTAGTACACCTATAAGTTTTAAATAATTTTAAAATTTATCAAATTTGTTTCAAATATTATATCATATAATATTTAAAACTGTTTTTCATACTAGACTCTAGTAACTAGAGTTTATTTTAGTTTCAGGACTTTATTGACCTAGCTTAATTTGAAAGCGTTTGCATTTTGTTCAGGTCATTTTATCCTTTTAAGTATTGGGGAATTTGAGATTACCAGATCCAATACATCCTCCGAGAAGTGTATTGTACAGTAGCTAATTATTTACCATGTTCAACTCATTAGAAATCAGTGAATACATTTTATTTAAAAGCTCAAAAAAAATTCAAAACTTTAACCTTTTTCAGGCTTATAAAACAAAAATAATCACCAATTTCTAAGAGTTGAACATGGTAAATAATTAGGTAATACTGTACTTTACATAACAGCGCATACTTTAAATTTAGTTTTTTCTTATATTGGACTCACTTTATACGGGATGCTATCACTTCCCCGAAAATCACTTCCCCGAAACTTACTTTCCCGAAAATCATTTACCCGAAATTCACTTCCCCGAAATTCATTTCCCCGAAAGTCACTTGCTAAAATAGTTAATTATTTAATTTAACCTTAATTAACTCATCAAGAAACTAACATACACCTAATCCAACCATAACCTAATAAAAAATTAACCATAATCTAACACTAAACCTATCTAAACTAACTTTAACCTAAGATTTTTCGGGTAAGTGAATTTCGGGGTAGTGAGTTTCGGGGAAATGATTTTCGGGGATGTAAATTTCGGGGAAGTGATTTTCGGGGAAGTGAACGCCTCCGACTTTATACACTGTATATACAGTCAAAGTACAAATACCCCGGAATAATTATAAAAGTTTACCTTCAATTTTAACTGGGTAATAATTGGAATTTTCAATTGAAACTTTCACAGATTATTTATCTATTATTAATGTTTAGAAAAAGTATAAGAACTTGAAAATCACCATGATATTTTTCAAGATTCAACAATGCTTGTAAGGTGAGTGAATAATCACCAAAAAATCGATAAATTACCTTTAACTCAAAAAGTACATGGAATATTTTTAAAATCTTAAATGTATCTTGTAGATAATTTAGAATTGAAAAAAGCAATTTTTAGGTTTTTGGATTGAATAAATAATTTAATCTTGGCGTTTGAAAATGTCCAATTTGGGAACTTCACTAAAAGTGACATATCTTAGAAAATAAGCAAGATAATTTAGATTGGTTAGATGGGTATTAAACAAGAAAGAATAAGCTAGATTTTCAATTCTAGGTTTTAGGAAAAAAGCTATGATATGAAAAGAAAATATATTAAAATTTCTGAAAAATTCACATTACATTATTGCTAGGTATTTGTGTTTAGACTGTATATTTGATTTGATTCTTAATTGAAATAAATTTAACAATTCTTGGTTTAACCAATGGTTAAGCCTTAAGTTAAGGGCTTTAATTTAAGTTGAGTTGAATTTTGAAATATTTTATCTCAAATTATGTAAAATATTCTAAAAACTAAAATAAAACCAAATTTACTTAAGTATTAAAAAAGTATTTTCATTATAAGTAAAATTACTTAACTTTAATTGATATCAAATAAAATGAATTTCAATAGTTTTGGAGTGATATCCAAATAAATAAATTAAGAGATTTATTGTTTGAAAACATTTTATTTGAATTCAGGAAAAAAGAGTCATTTCCAACAGACGACAATTGCGGGATGTTTTTCGACTCTATCTTCGAGATCGTTATAACTTTTTAATGCTTTGCAACAAATTTCGTCATAACTATGATTGCCATCAAAGAACCGGTAGAGACCCCTCTGATTCTCCACCGAATGTGGTTTTGGAGCTAAAAATATGGGATATTTTTGGAATCTTCGAATCAGGCCTTTTGTGAGACCAAATTTAATGAGTTTTTTCTCATCGATTCCGTGTGCGGACGGATTGAATTTCATACAAAGATCTTTGACTGTCATTCCCGGACACATATGACAGTAGAGTTGGAATATTGAACGAAAAGTGGGTAACTGTTGGCTCTCCTGTTTTGATACATATCTATAAATAAAAACATTGGAATTATATTAATTATGAGTTAATATTGAAATGTATTGATTAGAAACCGAATGCATTCGTCCTGAAGTGATGTACTTTCGGCCAAATGTACCAAAAGAGGTGTCGTTAAGTATACGTTTGAATATTGAAATATTGGTATTAATGTAATGATTCCGTAATAAATCATATTTTGAACACAAGCTTTGACGAGACTGACCTCCACATCGGCTTCCAATGCAATCTTAGAGATGTGCCGAAAGCCATCGATATATGGGAGGATCTGTTCGCGAATTAACTCTTCAATTGACTATTTTTTCAAAATCTGATATTAACTCTAAAATGCAGTGCTTTTGGTATTTGCAGTGATTTTTGTTAATTAAATTAAATTAAGTGAAACTAAATTATATTAATATTAAAAACAATTATTAATCAAAACATTTAATTAACAAAATTAAGGAATGCATGCTTTGAAGCAAATTCAAACAAAATGCGGAGTCAATGGACAGACAGCACAACCTATGTATACCTTCGTACTAATATAGTCCCACTGAAAAGCAATTAAAGACAGAACACAATAATTAGTATTCAATTGATTTATTCAAACAGAGTTCTGAAATATCGGAGACAAACCAATCGCACGAATAAACAGAAAGTGTTTTCGTCTCAAAACTTTGAAAACATTTTTTGCACAGAAAACCCGTTCCCAAAACACTTATAACTTATAAGATTAAAACCTTTCAAAAGACTATTCCAATAAAATTTTGATTAATTATTTGAAATACAAAAAATTTATAAATAATTGACACAAAAAAAGCTTTAAATTTGAAGACAAAAATACAAAACAAAGCTTTTTATTCGAAACAAATGATTGGACGATATATTCGCGAACCGATATCTCACTCTCTGGTCATCAGAAGAAGGGGTAACCAAATGACCAAATGTTAGATGAAATAAATGAAAGAATTCAGAATTGAATTGAAATTTGAAAAAATAAAATGAAAACCAAACGAATGAATGAATGAATGAATGAATAAATTGATCCAAATTTAGACAAATCTTCGTTAGAATGAAATTTAGAACCCAATGATTGAACTAATTGTTTAACATTCGAGGTTAAAGGTCACCAACGCTTCCAAATTAGATTAATTTCTGTGTTTCTAATCTTTTAGTCTTAGATTTAGAATTAAGTGATATTTAGTGAAAAATGAGTGATTAGTGTTTGGTTACCCCAAAAATAAGTAATTTCACTCAATTAAAGATATATTGAATGTAATAAAAATGGTTTAATAACCTGTTGTGTCGTTAGATCCCATTGACTCGGAGTTATAGATAGTTGTAGGACAGGCACATGAAAATCTTGGACTTGTTGTGGGGCCGGCTGTACGCGCGCTACTTTCAAATGAATGGTTGTGGAGGGGGCTGACATCAAAATTAGATTAAACGTTGCAAACAAATAATAATAATGTGATAAATGTCTTACAAACAGCTATAGAACAGACTCTGTTGCCATTCAACTGATCTCTTATTTGATTCAAAATCACCGGTAATTTAGACTTTTTCTGTTCGTCAGACAAAAAGCCGAACTCCAGTTCCAAATGAATCAAATAATTGGCTAATTTTCGGACAATCGGCTCGTATTGTGTTGTCCTCAAAGACGCGGAACACACGAAACATAAATTAAAAATAAGACGATTTCGAGGATATTTCGGATCATTTATACCAATCGGGAAACCAATTATTTTGAGACCCAAAGCATTACTTTTGAGATAAATATTAGTAAAATGTGATAAAATAATTGTATTATATATTACACTGTAATCAGTTTTCCCTGTAATTCAGTCTTCGGTATAAGATATACATTAAGAGAATCGAAGCTCTCTTTAGAGACATATTCTTCGGGAATCTTAAGACAAAAATAATTACAAATCAAATGAGTAAATAAAAAAGAAATTAACTTGATAAATAAGCTTTGGTCCAACCGTGTGGTGAAACTCACAAAAGAAGACACACTTAATTTGACTCTCCCTATGATTAGCCCTAATATTGGCAAGGTTATTTGAATTAATCATTTTTGTTTTCATATAATTTATTTAAATAAAAAAATTAAATCTTAATCTCATTTTTGTTTATGTTATTAGAGGCGAGTCTTTCAATAATATATATAAATAACGTTAATTAAAATCATTTTTATAAAAACCCTTTTTGTTGTATCTCTCCATCAGATGAATGGTTTGTTTGGACGTAATATATGTAAAGCGATGTACGGCTAATGTTATGATAAGACATGTCTTCTATAACTGCAACTCATTCTTAGCTTTTATTGAAATTCAATTTGAATTAAGTTTTGTTAATAACCTCTGAAGACATTTAACGCAAAGAGACTGTCATTTGGTTTAGTTTATCATAAAATTTAAATTAATTAATCATTTGATTGGTTTTTAAAAGTATTTAATATTTATATAAATATTTGCAACGATTTGTTTATCTGATCTAAAAATGTTAATAACTCTGAAGACATTACAACAGCAAACCTTTCAGATAGATATCGATCCCAACGCCACTGTAATGACAATCACTTTAACTGATCCCTTCTCTAATCTATTCTATTGTTTTTGATTTCATTTAATTTATTTAATATTTTAACTAATTTTTAGGTCAAAGAATTGAAACAAAAGATTGAGTCCGAAAAAGGCACTGAATATTGCAATGAATGGCAAAAACTGATTTACGCCGGTATTCAGTGGACACACATTTATTTGACATTCATTTTATAGTTTATATTATCTGTAATTTTAGGCAAAATCCTAAACGACGAGAATCTGATTAAAGACTATGAAATCAGCGAAAAGAAGTTCGTTGTAGTGATGATCGCGAAACCAAAACCGGCGAATACTCCCACCGACTCGACCTCAAACACCAACACTTCTACCACTACTTCAACGACCACTCCTTCGAGTTCCAGTTCGACGCCCGCAACGCCCGCATCCTCTGAAACAAAGGCCAAAGAAGTGGGTACCGGATCTCAAAGTGAAGCGATAGTTTCGGGAACGGCCGCCACTTCGACCACTTCTGGTGGCGTATCCGCCGCCGAATCTAATATTGTTTTAGGAGAAGATTACCAAAAGATGGTTAAACAGATAATGGAAATGGGATACGAGAGGGATCAGGTGGAGAAGGCTCTTAAGGCCAGTTTCAATAATCCCGACAGAGCTGTCGAATACTTAGTGACCGGTTTTCCATCAGAGCTGACCGAAAGTGCGGCGCAGGAGTCAAATGATCCGATTGTTGACAGAAGTGGTGCGACTTCTGTTGAGACCAGTGGTGGTACTGAAGAAAATCCATTGGAATTTTTGCGAACTCAGCCACAGTTCCAACAAATGCGATCAGTTATCCAACAGAACCCCCAACTGCTCAATGCTGTGATGCAACAAATCGGACAAAACAATCCACAACTTCTCGCACTTATTACCCAAAATCAAGAGGCGTTCGTCCGAATGCTTAACGAACCCACTCCTAGTGGTGGACAGACTCCCACAGCAGGTGCACAACCGGCCACTACTGGACAGCCATCCAATTTAGAAAGTCTGATCGGTTCGGCACAAGTGACACAACAGGACAAAGAAGCCATCGAACGGGTATTCCATTGGAATTGAAACCAATTATCAAATGATTGACTATTGATTTGATTGACAGCTAAAAGCATTGGGTTTCCCCGAGTATCTGGTGGTGCAGGCATACTTCGCATGTGATAAGAACGAGAATATGGCCGCAAACTTCCTCCTCTCCCAAGGATTCGATGATTAATATCTTTTTATTTTGAAAATTTATTTCTAAAAAATAACAGACATTTGTCACTAATTTGGTCTCAAATGTCGTTTTTGTTTTCAAGACATTGTTTTTTAAGAACAAAATTCTGTCACTAAATAGAAATGCCTTTAATTTTCTTGAATTACAAAAACAATAATAAGTCTAAAAGAAATCTATTTTAATCAATCAATTGCTTTATATTTCGTTTTCATTTATTATTATAATAACGTTTTTCATCGATTAAATCATTTTTTCGTAATAATTGGCCAAAAACTAAATATTAAGCCATTGATAGAGACATCGATTGGATGTCAGCTCTCATTAAAAGTCGATTTTCGTGTATTTTTTTCAATTATATTTTATTTGCAAAAATCAAAACCAAATTCTAATAAACAAAATAATAGAAATTTTTTATTTTATTTTAACACAAAAAGTATTTTAAAGCTTTTAGTTATTTAAAAAAATCTCCGTTAAAATAATGGTAATGTGTTTGGAGTATATTCGTTGTGTTAACCAACTATTAGTGATCAGACATTTTTCGAGTAAAACTCAATTCCGAACTAAATTTATACTTCAGTTATAATTGTCTTTTAAATGGTTTAGAGATAAGACAACCCTTTTGTGTAATCGGAAAAATTTGAATAGAAATTAACGTTTGGTTTAATAAGAGTTGGAATACACAACAGTTTTGTTTGTTTTGATAATAAGATCAGAGATCATATTTGATCCATAAATCTATGCACTAAACAAATCCAATCGATTTTGAAATTGTATCGAAAAACAGATACAAATGTATGCAAAAATGCGGAATACATTAGCACAGGGGCTGAACACAATGAATTGACATTCACTCAAATTTTCAAATCAACGTTAAATTATAATAATTTATAGATTTTGTGAACCAAGATTTGATTTGTGATAATTAAGATTGGTTAATCTGTTAATTTGGCTCATATTGGCTCAAATGATGCAAAATTGGAGTTATTTTAACATTTATTTGAGTAATCAATTAATTGATATTATATTTCGAAATAATTTATTGAAGATTCGGTCAGTCATACAATAATATATACAATTTTGTGGCCCCAACTCAACGATCAAATCATTACAAACTATTAGATAATAGACTCACAGAATATTAGATCACATTTAATGGCACAATAAGTTCGACTCATTTGAAGGTAACGTCTTTTCCCATATATTTTTATACCAAACAAATTGAATAAAACGTTACTTTAAATCACAAAAAAGAAAACTTTTTTAGGGAATTAAACGATAAAATTCATGCAATTTATCAGATAATTATCGATTCGATTAGTTTTTAAAAAAAATACTGTAAAACAATAGACTTAATAAAATGAGCAAAAAATCGTATTTCAAACAAAAATTTGTGATAAAAGGAATTGTTTTAAAACTATATTTAACCACTAATTGAGCGCTAAATAGTGTCTCTAATCTTAATAATTATTCTCAAAATTATGCAAAAAAGCAAATCTTGTCTGAAATGTTGAAAAAAGTTAAACGAAGTACTAATCAAAAGATGAGAACAATTTGGAGATCAATGCTGTCAATAGTGAAGGCACTTAAAAACAGTTCAAAAGTGTGTAATTTATAATAATTTTTATGCCATCGAAGGGGCGAACATAACATTTAGATCTTCCAAGGATTCTATTGTTCGACAATTTATTAACCATTTTATCGCACAGTCTTTAATAACTCCATGTTTTGGGCGATAAACTAATTTTATACAAAATTAAATAAATGTATCGAACAATGAGTTTAATTAGATTTGAATCAGAATTCAGTTAATTGAGTCAAACAATTGATGCAATTCTCTCAGACATTCATTAAAATGTGTTACACCTAAATGTTAGGACATATCCTTAATTCAATGCTAAGACTAGTCGTCATTTTACAGATTAAAAGCTTAAATTCAATGTTCAGTACATTATGTGTTCAAAAAACAAATACAGACTAAATATTAAGATATAAATTAATGTTTGGCTATATTTTAATGAGTGTTCAATCGATTGCTGCCATCTTTTCATTTAAATTATTTCTTTAAAACCATTAATAGAATAACAAAACGAATGTTTTAGCATTTAGTCCGGCGTTCAAACAATGAGAGCAGAGCTCAATGTCTTTCAATTTATGATTAGACGCCATAATTGACTGCAAGTCTTTCCTTAAGTATGAGTGGGAACTGATCTGAAAATCTTCTCCAGTTGTCGTCTCCGACCTGATTCTTGAATCCGTGCAAAATCTGTGCACAAAGTTATCAATGAATTCAATAAATTGAGTGATAAGCCATACCTCGTGAAACATTTGTTTGAGGTCTTGCTTAGGGCTGTTCCAAGAGGCGACCGCATCACAAAAGAATATGAATTCGTGTACGACTCCGCCCGGATTCACACCAATCATTCCACAAATTCCTCTAAAGGCTGAGTCTTTTTCTTCATTATCGCGAATATTACGCAAAGAGGAACACCTAAACCCATATTTGATAATAAGTGTTAATAACATTTAAACAAATACTAGAAATGTATGTCTTTCCTAATTTCACATAAATTATTTAAAATGAAATGAAATTTGAAAATAAATTTAAACACAAATTAATAAATAATAAAATCATTAAAAGAACATAAAAAGGTTGGAATACAGACCAGGGACGTATAAATTGCTGTAACATAGGGGCCACTTCTTCGGGACACACGAGACCCAAACGACCGATTGTTATGGCTATCAATCATTAGTCGACACAAGTATTTAATAACGTGTCGATTGATTACCATTTTTTAGTTTATTTTTTAATTATTAAGAAAAAGACAATCAAACGAAAGCCACGCAAATGAATGTGAAAAAAGAAACAATAAATTAATTAAAGACAAACACAATAATAATAAATAAATAACTCAATAAATAAATCAAAAACAGTGTCCGCGTTATTCAAATCAATAATAGTCTACCATTAAGTGAATACCTGTGTTTTCTAGTAATGTTTTAGGTGTTCCTGGTTGATTTATTATTGTTATCAATTGAGATAAAACCATTGCTACGTAAGGCTTCATATCGGCGTTCAGTTTAACGGCAATTTCTCCGATTGCCCAGGTAGCATTATTGCACACTGATATATACTCGGGCTTTAAATTCTGACCCAAAATTGGTAAAAAGTCAGCTATAATTGAGTTGAAAACAATTAGTGGTAAACAATAGAGGAGTGGTAGCAATGATCAGTCAGTACGAATACTTGGCTCACACTATTTATTCAATTATTCTAATCCTGTCATCACTTCATTGCATTCAAATTATAGTTAAGAGTACTGACCGATGCAGGGCTGGACGTGTTGGAAACAAGCTTTTGTCAGATCACCCAACAGTGCAAAAGAGCTCTGACGCACTTCTGGCATCGGATCCTTTCGTTTAAATAGCAATTAATCAATAAGACAACAATTGAGTCATCAAAGAGAGCCCATACTTGCATGCATTGATACAAGAGTTGCATTATATTACTAGACATCACCAATGATTCCATGTGACCGTTAAGACCTTCTGCCAAACCGCTCAACAGATCCAAAGCAACGATCATAAAGTCTTTGTTTGGAGGATCAAACTGTTCCGGATGTTTGGCGTTTGCCTTTTATTCAAGTAAACAACAGAATAGTCAACAAATCCATTAAAGAGTTAATAGAGAGGAATGGATACCATATTTAAATTAAGAGTTTGTTCGACGAGAGACAGACAGCGCCGAAAAACAGGTTCACAATAAGGAAGAAAACCCGACTGAAGTGCTGTCGCGACAGATGACAGACACTGAAAAATAAGTTTAAAATAATTAATAATTTGTTTAAAAGGTTTGAAGTAAAACCTCTAAAAGTGGAAATAAGTCTTTGTCATCATCTTTGAGCAAGTTCCACTTCTGGATCAGTGGAGGCATTAGAAGATTAATATATTCCTGTTTATTGAGGTGATGACCCACAGAGTCAGCTAACGTTCCGATTGCGTCATAAAGTATTAATAGATTTTTGTGCTTCAAATCAGAACAACAAATAATTAAATGAGTAAATAATAGAGGAATGGTATCAATGATCAGTCAGTACGAATACTTGGGTCACACTATTTATTCAATTATTTCAATGCTGTCATCATTTCATTGCAAAACAATTTAAAAAACAAATCAAATAATACCTGATATTTACTAAATGCAAAGACTAGTGTTTGAAGAATAAATTCTAAGTAAGGGACGAGTTCAGTGCACGCTTCCTCTTCAAGAGTGGCGAAAGCACTGCATGCGGCCTCCTGTACCCGTTTGTTCGCATCCAAAACACGTTTCAAAAGCTTTATAATTAAAATCAATTCAATGAGAGATAGTTTTTAGAAATGAAGACAAAAACCTCAGTCATTAAAGGCTTAAGAAAGCGTTCGTGTGGTTGTTGGACAACCCAATGAGAGTATCGGCTCAGAGTCCAACACGTTATCGATCGGACCAATGCTTTCTTTTCGGACAAACAGGTTATCAAATATGGTATCAATTCTGGCAAATGGGGTAACATTCCTGTCATACACCCTATTAAACAAAATATTAGTTTTAATGATCATAACTATGAATATAGAATAAGAGCAGACCCTCAGCGATAGCCCCCAAAGCAAGAACTGCCGACTCTTTGACGACCCAATCCTGATGAAAGAGAGTTTCTTTCAAAATGGGAAGTACTACAGGCAAGAGTTCGTCGTGGAAGACGTTGGCCAACACGTCCAGAGCCGCTGCAGAACATTTGCGAAGATTCCAATCCGATAGAGAATTGTCGTCTGAGTCATCGTCCGAGTCTTCGTCGTCGTTCTCCTCTTCGTTGTCCTCCATATGTCTCTGTGCGTGAGTTCTGGAGCGATGAAATCGAGGTTTAATGTCTTCTTCTTTGTCGGGAATCATTTCGTCCTCCTCTACGTCGCCCTTCAATAGAATTATATCTATTTCTGAATATTTCATTCGACGCATAAGAATAGGAATCAGTCGCGAAAGATGTGAAGAAAGCACTTCTTTACAAATCGGTTGTTCTGCTAATGAGAGCCAGAACTCACACGCCTCCAGAGCCACGTTCTCGTCCTGGTCTTGGGTTCTCATTAACATATACTGTAATAAATGGACAAATGTTTCAATTAATTCTTTGAATAAATAAATTAAATCATTCATTCAAATGGGTTTAAATGAATTGCTATCCTTTCCAGGTCTGGACCTAATGGTCAATATATGATAACCAAAGGAGCGATTAAGGAAAGGGTTCGGTATATTTTAATTTTAAAAATTATAAAACAAAACAAACCTCAATAATATTGTGAATGTGAGGAATGAGTCGATCCATTCGTACTTCTAATAACATGACTAACGCTCGACAGACATTTCGTCGGACCTCCGCGTCCTCATCAGAGGCCAAATGGAATAAATTCTAAACAAATCATTAATAAAATATTTGATAGAAATTAAAGCGAAGAAAAACCTCAATGAAGGCGTCGATGTGTAACATCAGTGCCTGAGTTCGACTCATAATGAATTGGTTGACACACGCGATGGCATGGGATCTGATTTTATTACTATTATGTGTAAAGAATTGTAAGAACTTTGGTATCAATATATTGAGGGGTCGGTTGAGGGCATCGCTGTCCAACATTTCAGACGAGTCTTCGCAGATCTTTTGAAGAGCACCGAACGCTCCCTCACAGGCGCTGTAGTCGTTTGAGTCTAGCATTTGAACCAAACGAGGCAAGAGTTCGGGCCAATTAGTTAACTCTCCTTTCGAGGCGATTGTCGTAATGAGAATACCGACTGTCGCTCGGATTAGCGGAGAGGGATCGCCAACACTCTCCAGACATTCACTTTTAATGAATTCGGTGACTTCTGGAGGAAATTGACTCAAATGTGCCCTCACATTGTTCTTCAATATGAGGCCACTGAGAGAACGGGTGGGTTCGTCTGCAAGTTATCACTCATGTTATTATCCAAACAATCCGAACCTTATTATCATAAATACCTTCAGTTTTCAATTTAGTCAAAACAAAAATCAAATAATTGTTAAAATCTGGGAATCGATTCAATTCTTCTAATTTCTGTTAAATAAATCAAAAGACAAATAATTAAAACAAAGAGAAAATCTCTAATTAAATAGTATATGAGTGGAGACCTGTTGAACAGTCCTTTGAGTTTGAGTATCGGGTGATTGTGATTCCCGAAGAAGTTGTAGTATTTGTTGGAGTCCGTCCTCTCGCGGAGTCCACGCCATCAGCATCTTATCAATCACTGGTCACTCAATAGATTAAAACCATTTATTCATTTATTTTTTGCCGTTTTTTTACTATTAATTTTCAGTTCAATATTAAAATGAATTAATAATAAATTAATTATAATTATTAACAAAAATATTTTAAATTTCGGTTAAATTTGTTTATTATTGGAAATCACTTTTACTGTGAGTTAACTATTTATTTGACGAAAATGTAAATAATTTAATCAAAATATTATTTTTTTGCTAAAAATATCATAATTTAATTATAAGTGTTTTAATTTAGTTAATAGTAAAATACATTTAAACTAATTGTTTATTAAAAATTATGTACAAAAACATGATTTGCAATACATTTGATTGCATTTAGAAATGGAGTCAATTGAGTCTCGCATTCAATGCTTTTCAGTGGAAAACACTTTCTTTATTATACAGAGATATGGAGTGACTCTGTTTTTATGCTTTCATTTCACAATAGTTTTGCGATCTTTAATGCAATTCTGTGCAGACTTTCCCACAAAACCCCTACACTTTTTGGCTCTTAATTTGAATTTTGTTAAAACAATAAACTCGTACCATTTGACCATTCAATGTGAATGTCCATGATCAATTGAATTTAATATTGGAATTTAGTCTTTAGCCCATTTTATGAATGATTTTTTATAATAAATTTAATTGAATTGAGTCTATTTAAAGTTATAACAAATCATTGACCTTCTCCAATCAAGCATCATTTTTACAGTAAACCTAATTTAAACTTGATAAAAACCAATTTAATTTAGTAAATAATGAAAATATTGATTAAAGAAATATTGTGTCGCATAATATGTGCTCTGATTTTATATTTTGATATATAAAGTGTTGAAATAAATTTCCCAAATTCTAAATCAATAACAAATCCCAAATTTGAAACAGAGTTACTTAATATTTTAGTATTCAATACATTGTATTGGACTCAATGAACCAAAACTATTTGATAACTTATTGGTTTTTAATATCCTAGTTTATTATTATTATTATTATTACAGTCGAAGACGGATAATGTTAAGTATGTATAATGTTAACTAACGGTTAATGTTAACAAAAATGTAATCCCCAGTAACAACTTATACAAATTGAATAAAATAGATCGATTATGTTAACTTGCAATTGAAATTATTGTTAAGTATCAATAATGTTAACTATGATAAAATTAATGATTAATGAATTTTATTGAGAGAACAAATTATTACAATAATTTCAAATACATTGGAAATAAAATTAGAAGTTCTCTAAATTGTTTGCTTTTGAATAATTTATTAGAGTTTAAATCAATTGACACATAATTCAAAATTCAAACCAAATTTATAAAACGTTTTAAATGAGTTGAAGACATTTGGATAGAATTTGTATTACATTTAATTTGAGTAATAATTTGAAATACCATTAATAGAATAGTATAAAGAAGTAAATAACAATTTATTATATAATTTGTAATTTAATAGTAATAATAATTAGTATCTATTAATAATGTAATTGAATGGCGACCACAATGATTGGAAGCACAAGGCATAGCGTGAAGTATTTACTAATCGTTCAAAACTATTAACTCTAATCATAATCTGTTTAAACAGTTCTCAACATTTGGACTAATGTTTTGTTTTGTTTTTTAAATATAGTTAAGAATTACTTTCAAATTGAGGGCACATTTTCTGGTATGTATTTTACGGTAACTTTTTTTATATTATAACGAATACGAGTAATAAGTTTTAATAAAGTTTTCAATTATATAATAAGTCTTTTATATATCAATAATTATAACAATCATTTGTTTTAATAATATGGCAGTCATTTAAATATCAGTTATTTGTGCAAAAAAAGTTTTGCTAAATTTTGTTTTTGAAATAAATTTCAAGTGTTTTGTTAATAAAGAGACAATTTTTGTGAAATGTAGTGAAACTTTTTCTCATCAGTAAATGATTTGTAATTTCCATTAGTTTTGTATAAAAAAAGCTTTGAAATAAGCGTACGTTTAGGTCGTATTGAAATTAATTTCTGTTAACCTTTAAAATGCATACATTAGGCAAAAGACAAATAATTGATATAATTATTTATCGGTTTTGCATTCTTTGCATTAGTTTATTGTCATTTATTTGAAATAACTGTTGTTTTGAAATTGTTTTTCATAATAGTCTACGAATAGAAAATACTTGAAATCCCATAACTAATGGAATTTTAATCATATATTATATTACTATTGAATAAAAAGTTAAGTCAAAAATAATCAATTAATTTAAGACCAGAGAAGAAAAAAGTATTTCCAAAATTAAAAACAATGTGTTTTAAAGAGATTTTCTAATAATAATAGTTTTGGATAAACAAAATATTGTTGTTTTGCATTTGGTTTGTATGACAACAACTTTGAGCTATAATTTATGATAAACTCTCAATAAATAACTCATTCAATAAAGAGAGGAAAACATAAAATTTTAACACAACTTTTCAGACAAATGTTTTTCAAATGATATTATTTTTTTTGTGGTAAATATAAGTTTGGAATTATTATCATTATTAGTGTTATTAATATTATTATTGAGTAAATATTTTACTTAACATTGATCTCTGCCTTAGGCAGTACTCAAACAATTATTTTTAAATACAATTTTGTTTTTAATAATAATATAATTAATTTTAAGCCAATTAACAAATAATTATATAATTAATACCTTTTTATTATAATATATAGATATATATATATAGAGAAAAAACATCGAAGAAGTGATTCATTTGAGGCTAAATTTCAATATAAAAACTCATTATTTGTATTGTTTTGGATTCAATTAATTTATTTGTGTTATAAAGTTTGTGGTCATTTGGGATGTAATTAAATAAAGAGTAAAATCAAAGAACAACACACGAACTCTTTTCACGGAAAGGATTGGCTTTTTGGGAATGAAAGCCAACCAATAAGTAGTCATCGTTTTCGTGATCCGAAATGTATTTCTGACAATCAAAACAGAGATTAAGTGGTGATAATTAAAGATAATTAGCAGACAATTAATACCTTAAGATCTTCAATAGCTGTGGAAACGTTGATTCTCTTGATTTGAGACTCTTTACGCAACTGTTCCACAACTCTTCGCTGTTGTTGTAATGTAGACATAATTTACTGTTTATTGTAATTAAATATAATTGAATTAACATTTGTTTCGCACATTATTTCTTGTATTCAATGGTTTTGTTTGACATTTAAAATATTGCTTTTTATTTGACATTTTAATTATAAGAGAAAAATATTTGAATGTATATTACTTTGGGTTTTGTCCAATGGATCGGATGTCCAATAATTTTATTACTTTATCGCAATTTTAAACAAATTTTATTCAAAATTTATTTAATTTAAAACAATTAAAAAAACAATTCAATTGAGGAGTGACTCAAAATGGCTCACAATTTATTCATAAACAACGTTCACATAATCTGTGAGAATGTCAACTTTGACATTTATTACACACAATTTACAGTATAATGTACTCTAATAGCAGTAAGCATTAACCTCAACCCGCACATACCAAAAGTGCACTAAAATTCATTAACTATAAATTAATGTTGTTTTTAAATGATTTGATTTGTTTTCTTTATTTTTCCCAATGAGACTTTCCTGGCTAATTAACTTTTCATTTATTTCATTCAAAAAATTGGAGTTCAGTAAATTTATTCAGAACTTTCAGGGAAATTTAATCATGGGTTCTAAAATTTTCACCTAGTCATGCTTTTGCCAACCCTTATGTGGGGTTTGAATTTAATGCTTATTGTATTAGAAATAAATTTATATTGTATACACACTACTCTCCGAAAGGAAATCCCTAGACCATCGAGGC
>LBFM01003708.1:10288-20794 GCA_000988765.1 Achipteria coleoptrata | reverse complement strand
ATAATCAGAATATTATGTATAAAGTATTTAAAAACCGCAAACTGTTTGAGAAAAAATTGTTAACCCTTTATATAAATAATCAAATTTTAAGTAATTATAACTAATTAGTCATTAAAACTGCAATTTTATACAAATGTTGTGATCTTTTCATTCAAAGCAATGATTGTTTGCTGTAATTTATAAGTATATGTTATAAGTTATAAATCATGTTTTGGTACTTTTGAATGTATTTTTGAGTATATCTTCGATTTCTTTTTTATGAATCTCCCCAATGCCTACAGCCGGTGCCGAAAGAGGTGGTCGACCCACATATTTAAGCTTAAATAGCATTGAATTGAATTTTAAATAATTATATCATCTGTGGGTAAATCTAATCCTAATTTTTATTGATATTGACTTACTTTACAATTGAATATATCCTGGAAACGGGGCCTCACAAAACTCCAGGCGCCCATATTCTGGTGTTCCTCTTGACTCCATATGAATTCTATTATTTAATTTAATTGACTTTAATTTAGAGTTTAATTCATTAATTGACCCAAACTTTCAGACCTTTTGCTGATTTGTATTTTGATAACTGTTCTGAAATGTCTTTAACAGGAAATGGACACAACTCTTCCAAACGAATAAATGCGATGTCTTTTATGTTTTTCTCTTCCCTTTCTTTATTCAAAGTATAGAAATGTTTTCCCGAACAAAACACTACTGTTTTTATCAATGAATCGTTTGTCACAATTGGATCACTTAATACTGGTTTAAAGAATGAACAGTTCGTGAACTCATTAATAGATGAGACACACGAAGGATGACGTAATAATATTTTTGGTGTGACCACTATTAAAGGCTTTCTATAATTGCGAATCATTTGTCGACGCAATAAATGAAAATATTGTGAGGGTGTGCTCGGGTTAGCGATCGACCAGTTTATGTGATCCGAATCAATACCATTCTCTTTAGAGTCACTCATCTGTAGAAAGCGTTCGATACGACACGAGGAGTGTTCCGGACCTTAATTTTTTCAATAACTCAGAATCAGTTTATTATTCTCTTAGAATTTGATGTAAGAAAATACCGGCGCCTTCATAGCCATGGGGTAAGAGTATAGTTAGGGCTGAGGACAGACCCCACTTAGTCTCACCGGAAGAGATGAAAGTATCAAAAATAATCTGAGCGCCATTGAAAAAGTCTCCGAACTGTGCTTCCCATATGACTAAATGGTTGGGACTGTCTATACTCACACCGTATTCATATGCCTTATATTTTAAGAAAACAATATTAGAAATGAGAAAATTTTTTGTCAGTTTTTTCTCTAAATTTAAAAGTGTTGTAATTGATTACCAGAACAGCCTCTTCGCTCAGAATAGAATTGCAAACTTCAATGAAAGCGTTTTGAGGTTTCGTTAATCTATTTAATGGAATATAAATATCTCCACTCTTTTGGTCGACAAACATAACATGTCTTTGACTGAACGTACCTTAAATTCAGACCATTTATCAGATTTAACACAAATGAGAGAAATATTTTTTCAGGTAATACCTCTCCCGACGTCCTGTCCAGAGATCCTAACATTAAAACCCTGATATAATAGAGATCCAAAAGCGAGGGACTCAGCGGTGGCCCAATCTATTCGAACGCCTTCTTTCACTCGATTTAGTCTTTCCTTCAGAACTTTGTTAAGATTTATGTGTAAATTAAAGTCTTCGGGAATTTCAGTAGATTTTTGGCAAATATAGGATAAAATGTTTTGTTCGACACTCGTATCCCAACGAGTTATCAGTTCATTAGATGCCTGAGTTATTTGACTCCAAACTCCTTTGAAGTTAGTGTTAAGCGGTTTATAGTTATTAATGTCTTTGAAATGTTTATTCAGAAAATTTGAGTACTCATTGACTATTAGATCCTTTTCTTCATTACTCATCACTTGATTGGCATACTTTTGAGGTATAGTCATATCACGTGAATTGATATTTGAATACATAATAGGATTAGTATAAGTGGGGTCATCCAACTCATTGTGTCCCCACTGACGATAACAGACTAAATCAATAGCAATGTCTTTACCGAACTTTTGTCTATATTCGAGAGCAAACTGTGCCGCTTTTACCACACTTTCCGGGTCCTCACCGTTCACATGAATAGAGGGACAGTCTATTGATTTCATGATATCACTACAATAACGGGAAGACCTTCCGTGAGTCGTTTGACCCGGAGTTGTGTAACCGATTTGGTTATTCACTATTAAATGAATGGATCCGTCGACAGAAAAGTGCGGGACATTAGACATGGCAAGTGTTTCCATAATAATTCCCTGTCCAGTGAAGGCCGCGTCGCCGTGAACTTGAATACCCAGAACTGGTGTTATTTCATTGGCATCGCTGTAAGGACCGACTCCTTTTGTCATTGCTTTGCCTCTGGATTTGCCACAAACTACTGAACTAATGGCCTCTAAATGTGACGGATTTGGCAAAAGTATTACGTGAACTGATTTCTCACCGAAACGCCTATCCATTGAAGTAAACATATGTGAGAGCACATCACCGGTGACTCCGTTAACTTTACTCAAATCAAACTCTGGTTTTCCTAACATTTTTTGAAATAACAAAACCGGGGGATAATTGACAGAATTGGCCAACAGATTGAGTCTTCCCCTGTGAGGCATTCCTATCACAATATCTGATATGTTGTGCTCAACACTCGCACGGAATATATGTTCGAAGAACGATATCATTGTCTCAGATCCCTCTCCACCGTATCGTTTGACAGATGAAAACTTTTTAGTGAGAAATTGATCGAAAAGTTCTGATTTAAGCAAATCTGACGCCAAATGTTTTTTGTCAGTAATACTGAATGAAGTGTTTGTTATGAGATCTTCCCATTTGTTTGCGATCCAAATGCGTTCGTTGGCATCACTTAAGTCCATGAACTCAATGCTAAGATTTCCGCAATAGGTTTGCATTAAAAACTCTACAATTTCGTTGACTTTACACTCATTTCGATTGATATTTACAACTGTTTTCGGATCAATCAGTGAATGATTTGTCGCATAATAATTGATATCTATTTCGAGAGCATCACTACTCTCGGGTTTAGTCATAAGGAGCGGATCCAATCGACTTAATAAGTGTCCTCTCCTTCGAAATGCATTAACTAATTGAAGTATATCTGCACTGACCTCACAATTCTTATTTATGGCACACTTTTCACTAATAATTTGATTTGGTTTGGGTTTATAGCCATAGACTCCACTTATTGTGTGATATTTGTAACAAACTTTCAAAGAATAATTGAATTTTCTTAATGTTTCCAATGATTTGATTCGAAATAAATTACTGATTGCAGACATTTTCACTGTTTTTATCGTTAAATATATTTCTAAATCAAATAATTATAATTTCGGTGATATTATGCGATTTACTGGAGAGGTATTCCTATTAAAAGTTAGGTAAACATCAGCTGTAAATTGAGTTCAAGGATAGCCTTATGTAAAACCTGATTCAAACTAATCTAATGATAACCAGAGTTTATTTCAAAATTTATTTTCCATATACTAAACAAATGCCAACAACTAATCGACAAAATGTTTTCAAGTATTTCCTTCATTTCCAGATAATATCATATATTTGTTGCTATTCTTTAATAGCTCTCATATTCTTTTGTTTGAGATATCATTCATTTGCTAATATTTGTTAATATTTGTTATATCAATAATCAATTTCCGAACACTATCTGAAACGTTATGAATATTTTCTATACAAAAATTATTTAAAATTATAATAACTTTTCAATATTTTACAAAAATTATAGTTTTTGATAAAAATAATTCTTTTCATATCTTATTTACAGTGAATCACTTTTGCTCTCTCTCTCTCTCTCTCTCTCTCTCTCTCTCTCTCTCTCTCTCTTGTTTGGTCATTAAATTGTTATTTACACATAATTTGATTTATTACTAATAACTTATAAGTTTTATAACAACGAAATCGAATTAAAAATATCTCTAATATAAAACATTTGTTAATTATATCGAGTTTTTATCAAATTTCATAAAATAATTATTGGAAAACCAGATGTTATTCATTCAATTTATTAAGTACTTTGTTTAAAGAGTAATTTGAATATGAAAATTCAATATTTTTCTCAAAAGAACCAAGAGAATAATACTTTTGATCAATAAATTTCATAATATTTCATTAATTCTGTAAAATTCTCTTATATTTATGTTTAAAAAATAATTCGTTTCACAGTTTTTAGTACTTTATATAAATATACAGAAAATTCATTATATTTTTAGAATTTCAGTAAATATTTGAATATAAAATATTTAACACTTTTCCGATATTTGACGACAAATAAAAAGTAAAACTTGTTTACTACTTTTGGTAATAGAATATCGCAAATATTTCTTCATTCGATGATTATTTTGACAGTAATTATATTTTCTAATCGGAAACGCAATCATTTGTCACAAAACCATTGATTTATTTTATTCAGATTTATATAAATTCCTTGATAATTATATTTAGTATTGCATTAATTATAGTTAATCTGATTTATTATTTTAGGTATCATTGATGAACAAGATTATTTTCAAACATAGAGATGCGAATCTTTTCCTCATTCCTATTCTGTTCCAGAAGTTTTGGAGCCATTCCTATAAGCAGTTGTCTCGTATGATACGAGTCTCGTATGATATTTATATTCTGACAGAAAATTCTCAAAATTACTATTAAATTAGATTTTGATGACTATATTGAAGGCTATATTAGATTTCGAGCCAATTATTGTTTTTGTAGTTTTCATACAAAAATCCTTTATTATTAGGAAAAGCAATCCATGAAATCATACAACACTTCCATTTAGAGTTAGTAACAAAACTCCCAACAAATGTAGAAATAATGAGGAGAATCACTACAAACGTGAACAGAATAATAGAAACAATTGTCATATTTTCGACAATAATGTCAAACGCATGCAATCTTAACATTATATGAAATTTGAATTCAAACACTCTTTTATTCGAACTTTTCAATAGTTTTCAATTGATTATCAAATTTACTAAAGAATTGGCCAAAAAATGTCTCACAAGAGAAACGATAGCTCTCCTAAAAACAAAAGATTGAAATTTCCATACAATATATTGCGACCACTTTTTGGTTCGCTTTCAATGTTATTATTTCTGTTAAGTTTGCATTCTTTGGTTTACATATCATATATTGCATACAACTCTCCCGACTGTTCCAAATGCGATCAATATCTTAGTGACAAAAATTGTTATAACTATTGCGATATCACTGTCGATGACTTTGTCTTTGTTTACGATAAAGAGGACAGGAGTAGTCTATTGATATACGTCGGAGTCGTTCTATTGCTTCGATGTTTTGCATTTCTATCGGCTTTTATCGGTATTTTTCATTTCATAGTATATGTACTGATAGTCTATTTAATACTACACTTCGGACTAATTATGACATTCCTCGCAACCATTGGTTTTTACGCTTTGGAAGGTTTGCCATTAAATTATTATTAAATAGCTTTAAATAAAATCTATTTCTATTGTCTTTAAAGACAGGCGAGTGTTTGAGTACGTATTTGGACGGACGACAACCAGTATTGTGCTCCTCTCCATTGCATACTCATTGGAAGGCATTCTTTTCTTAATGGGTTTAATACTTTCGTATAAATTTTTAAGAATCCGGTGCTGTAAACCCAAAAAAACTGACAAAATTGATGTCAAACCAAAATCAGTAAAAAAGTAAAATATTTAAACAAAATTTTAAATAAAATTATTTTTCAAACATTAAGTAATTTTTCACTAATTTATTAGAAAACTCTTTGAAAATAATTTTTAAAAACAGAGATATCTTTAAGTTTTGATTAAAAGATTATTCAAAGGTTTTCATCGCTTAAGAATTTTCTCTTTTTATTGGTATTCATATACGGCTTATAAACCCATTCAGAGTCGGCTGCGTTTGCGATATCAATGGTTCCCAATTTGATTTCATATAATTTCATCTCAAATCGGGGCCCAATCTCTGAAATCTCTACCTTTCCATCGACTTTCTTATAGACGTGATGTCTAAATGATACGAAATCGTCTTCATTGGCGAAAGTGATCACACGTTTGGAGTCTTCTTTAGGGACGGGAAACAAATACTTTAAAATATTAGTCACTCTTCGCCCTAATCTTGACTTTAAGTTATGGAATATGAGGTGTGGATAAGCCTCAGACATAGTTCCCATATTTGGTATGTCGTGTCTCATAACTGTATTCGTTAATTGGAAATAAGCTGTCGGCCCATAAGGCAAGTGACAGATGACCAGACCGTCCGGTTCTCCTCTCGTCTCATGAATTACAATGAAATCCGTGACATCATTGGCCCGACAGGAGGTAATCAATTGCTTTAATTCATAATTTCCTCGATTCAAACGTTGAGAGTTTGGAAAAATTAGTTTCATTTCCTTTAAAAAACATTCAAATTATAAACAAAACAATTGATTGAAAAACATTTATTGAAAACCTTTGCAAACATTTTAAGACGAGAAGAGGGGTCTCTAGAAGTGGTGATCACTATTTTGGGATCTTCAACACCCGCCCAACGATACTCATCGTCTTCATGATTAGTGACCTGTTCTGAGGCCTCGTCATCCCATTCGAGGACTGACTGTAAGCGAAGGGCACCCTCTCTCATCTCAGTTGGGATTCGCGTGTTTTCTGGACATACATTCAAATCATATTAAGCTCTTATTCAAAGAAATGGTCAATAAATCAATTGCTTACCATTTAGTGAATGTTTCAACAGTTCCTTCTTCTCAGTGACAGCCCTTTTCTGCTCTTCTAATGCTTTTCTATACAAATATTCTCTTCTTATTCTTTGTTGTCTTCGCAACTAATTATTTGGACATTAATTTAGATTAAAATCTCTTTTAAAACTCAAATAATATATCAATAAATACCATAATTAGTGATTAAACTGTGATTTAAACACTAAAATCAATGTCAATATAATTCAATTAATTAATAATTTTCAACTTTTTTATTACAAAACACTCCAAATATTGTCTTCAATTGAATTAATTTTAAAACCACTTTTGGATGTAATGACGACAAACCGGTCCCAAATCACGTCCACAGATATGGTATTTAAACAGTTTTATTGGTTTTGTATTTCATTGAATTATTCTTCAAAAGATTTAAAACAATTGAATGCAATAAACAAACAAAAACTTGAATTAAAAGTATTTTAATTTTTAAAACTCCAAACAAAACGTGTGTTTGAATATCGAGTGTTTCATAAATAAGGCATAAATGATGTCATAAAATGTCATTAAATGATAATTTGATACTTTTGTTGTTTCCTAAAAACCAGATGTGACTACATTTAAGACTTTAACTGTTTTATCGCTTTTTTATTCATCAAAATAATGGGTTTAATGAAAAAAGTAAAGAATAAAGTCTTTCGACTCAAGAAAAATGTGAGTAATTTTTGGATATTCTGCTTAAGATTTTGCAATAAAATTAATGCCGTAATTATTTAATAGTAAAACAGAAGTTTACAGTAAAGTGTGATTGTATTACGTCATACTATAATCTTAGTTCTGTCAAGTTTAGTGATTTTATCAATCTTCAACTCTTCTTATTCATATTTATCTTTACACTCATTCAAAATGAATGAAATACGAAATTATTTTATTTCTCACCTGGTTCATAAAATGTCATCAACTAATGTGAAGTGCGCTGTTTTAGCATTTCAAATTAAGTAACCATACTTTTAATTAAATAATTATTCTCATCTCCAAACAATTAGATTATTGCACACACTTTACATTTACTACATTACTGTATGGATTTAAAATTGTTTTGAAAAGCAAAAAATTATTCATTTGCATACCAAGGTATCTATTGAGAGCAAATTGTTATCTAATTTTGTTAAGATAAAAATTGAGATAACATTATTAAACAGATTTATGTAATTGGTATGAAAAATAGGTAAAAAGAATGAAAACTAAAACTAAGAGTTATAAATTGAAAATTGATTGATAATTATTAGAATTGATTAAAAATATATAAGCTTACAACTTCTGGAATGACATACGAGAAGTTTAGTAAACTTAACATCTCTAGTGTTAAAGAGGCGGACACTAATCGGTGGAATACAAGCACTTTTGGAAAAGGCTTTTTGGATAATAAGTGTAATATTGAATAGCTTTCAGTGAAACGTTGCGTATATTTCGAGTGAAATCTGCAAAAAACACTATTTTAGAGACGATTGCAATGAATAGAAGTGTTTTGTAGTGTTGTTTGAATGCAATGTAATTGAAGTGTAGTTTTAATGCACACAAAATAAGAGAGACATTCAATAAGACATTCAATTAATTACTCAAATGTTTTACTCTTTCGTCTAAATTATATACGATTTTTGTATTTTATTTATTTATCGATTAGTTATTGGATTTAAAATAATATTTTTAATATTTATTATTATAAATATCGCCATAAATGTGAACTCAAGAGTCAAATGAAGACTAAAATATTGACTAAAATATTGCATTTTATTTATTGATTTGTGTTATCGTTTCAAACAAATGATTACGTTTTGTCTAAATATTGATTACATTTTAATTAATTATCAATTATTGTCTTAATTGTGACCAATAATGAAGATCTCGAGGAGTCCGACGACAACAAGTCTTGACGAATACGAACTGATGTCAGACGCAAAGTATCGAAATTATGTCCAACAGATCGACAAAGCATTGAAAGGCTTTGAGTACACCTCGGAATGGGCTGATCTGGTCAATGCTCTCGGCAAGCTTAACAAGGTATTGATACCACACTATTGTCATACTATTCACACACATTCACACAATTGTCCATCAATTAGGTTCTGTCCAATAATGTCAAGTATAGTGTGATTCCGCGTCGGTTTACAGTGGGTCAGCGTTTGGCGCAGTGTATGCATCCGGCGCTGCCGTCGGGCGTCCACTTGAAAGCATTGGAAACCTATGATCTCATATTCAAATGTATTGGAACCGATCGACTGATACAAGAGTTGAGTATTTATTCGAACGGATTGTTTCCACTGTTAAGTCATGCGGCCATTAATGTGAAGCCATCACTACTCGAGATATACGAAAATCACTTCATACCTCTGGGCCCGCGTCTAAAGCCAGCGCTCGACGGCTTTCTCATAGCAGTTCTTCCGGGACTCGAAGAGGGCTCTAATGAATATCACGAAAGGACAGACAAACTACTGCTCGAAGTCTGTAACGCTGTTTCACACGAATTCTTTTATGGATCGCTCTGGAGGTGTGTTCTGAACAACCCATCCGTTAGACTTCAGGCCATAATGTTTATAACGTCTCACTTCAACAAAAAGCGAAGTCTTGAGGACCAGTTGTATATAACGGGAACATGTCTTCAGACACTAATTAATGGCATTTGTGCAGCACTTCTGGACAGCAATGTGTTGGTCCAAAGAGCTATTCTCGATCTATTGCTCTCTTGTTTTCCAATGCATAACAAACAGATCCTCAAACAAGATATGATTAATATCGTGACCGCAGCCATAACTGTCCTCTTGAGGAGGGATATATCGCTTAACCGGCGATTCAGTTCATGGCTAACGGCTGAAGACAATTCTAATTCTAAGTCTAGAAGTGCTGCCTTGAGGTTAGCTAAAAGTGTCGGCTCTGATAAAAGTTATTTCGAAACGTTCGCCAAAGATCTGGTGTTAGAGGCCTTCAAAATATGTCTAATTGTGAGTCAATTATTCGTTTAATATATTTTAATAGAAATAATGTTTCATTGAATTAGTTGTTAGAAATAAATTAGATAAGGATTGTATGTTTGCAGTGTCTGTGCTATTGTGCTGTGCCTTTAATTCTCTTTGAACTGAAAATTTTTGTGCAAATAATTATTTTTGTTATAAATTAAAGAATTTGAATGCATTGAAGCAAACACTTGAAACCAATACCAATAACTGTTTGTTTTTTCAGAACCCTTCGACCGTAATTCCGATCCCAAATTCGTGGTCCTCTTTGGGTGAGTTATGGCCATATCGTCTATTAATATGTATTATTGACCACAAAGACATTAGTCAACCGATTGTCGAAAATCTCTGTCTCGAAATATTGCGGTAAATATAAAACTCTAAAAAATTGATTTGTTTTTTGTAAAGCAATTCAATTAACTTAAAAGCAATGAAAGACTAAAATAATTTCAATGAACCGAATATTTATTGTTATGTTTTAATGTTATCTCTCTTTTCAGTGCATTATATCATGAATTCAGTGAAGTTCGCAGTAATAATAAGTCAAATAAATCAGATCTTTTGAGAACAACTAATCTGTTATTCACTAACATTGGAATCAATTATTTATGGCAACAGTTATCCGAACTGTTCTCCCACTCATGTGCTCACTATAAACACATCGAATCAGTAAACGGCTCTCCTGTAAGAAAAGTTGGATTCCAGACAATAACTATTCTGGAAATGTGTGCAATCGTT
>LBFM01003670.1:7902-25259 GCA_000988765.1 Achipteria coleoptrata | reverse complement strand
AGAGCTGGAACAGGTAATCAACAAATAAGACATCAAACAGCCAGAGTTCAAGCAACGAGTACTGTGAGTCCACATCATGAAGAGGCTGATATAAATTTAGCACCATCCATGCCACTATGGGATGGCATGGGATTGTTACCTGTGATAGGTAGTCCGCCATCTAATATTCAAGATGAGGCAGATTTAGCTCAACCACAAGATATATTGAAAGCGGTTATGGAAGAGGTAGGATTGGATTATCTCCCAGAGGGGGATGATCTTCAACCGGTTGAAGGAAGGGCTGCAGAGGAGGTTGCAGAGGTGGGTGCAGAAGTTGGTGCAGTCCAAGTCCTAAGTTACGATGAATACGATGAACATTATTTATTAAATCTGAAACTCAATTATAGACAGTATATGATCCATGACCAAATAGCTATTGGAAGTTATGGTATTGTTATTAGAGCTGCAAGAATTCACCAAAATGATCTCTGTGCGATTAAAATATTGAAACCAGGAGTTTTGAGGGCCACACAAAAATCTATTGATTACGAGTGTATTATTTTTATCAAATATTTGTGAATTTGAAATTCTAATCAATTTATGTTTATTTTCATTTCAGTGGATAAGTTGCTTCGATACGTACGAAAAGGTGTGTGTCAAAATATCGTTGAAATCTATCATGTTACACGTACTCCAAACCTTGACAATGGGGCCAGATATATTGTGATGGAGTTATCCACTGTCGGAGACTTACATTCTATGATCACAGATCCCACCCAATGGCAAACATTCAATGAGCCCAATGCCCGATATATGATTTCAGGCATTGCAAATGGCATATCTTTACTGCACCAAAGGTATATAGTCCATGGTGATATTAGACCTCAAAATGTTTTACTGTTTGTGAGACCGAAAGGACAGGCATCGAATCCCGAAATTGGAGTGAGTAAATATATACCAAAAATCTGTGATTTCAGTAAATCCGAACGACTTGTAAGATTCAAAAAAGGCAAAAGGGTCCCTGGGCCCCAAAAAATTATGGCTACTCTTCGCACCGCTGAGATTCATTATTCTGCCCCTGAATCAGGTGTTGACGAAAAGGTGCCTTTTCCCCCTGTACCTCAATATAAACCTGTACATGTACCGCCTTATGATTTCAAGAGAGCAGATATTTTTTCTTTAGGCTGTACTCTATTGGCGCTTCTAATCGGAGGACATCCCTTTGTTCCGGATAATGTTCCACATCCAACAGATCAGGACATTTCTAGGCTAAAAAATGACATATATATCAATAATATGATCGAAGGCTACAATTTGTCGGACAATTTGAAACAATTATTAAGACAATCCCTTAGAGAGGATCCTTCATTGAGACTTACCGCTACCCAATATCATGAACAGGCGGTTAATGCACCACAATTTGTACAAGCTTTTCAAGTGGCACATGCTATAAATTTAGCTCAACCATCGATGGACGTATTGGAAAATGCTATGGCATTGTCAGGGTTGAATTATCGTCAAGGCTTCAGGGTTGGTCTTCATGAGAGGGATGATTCAGAAGATGATGATTTCGATTTCGATCCAGCATCTACTAGCAGAGCAACTGCACAAAGTTATCCAGTGAGAGGTAGTCCATCACCTAAAAGGCAAAAGGATTTGGCTCAAACTTCAGCTCATTCATCTGAACAGCTTGCTGATTTGGGTGCACAAGTTGGTGCAGAAGTTGGCGCAGAAGTTGGTGCAGAAGTTGGTGCAGAAGTTGGTGCAGAAGTTGGTGCAGAAGTTGGTGCAGAAGTTGGTGCAGAAGTTGGTGCAGAACAAGTCGTTGGTTTCGATGATCATGACGTCAACTATTTAGCAAATCGGGGGTTTTACAGGGGTGCTCGCTTAGGGTCATATGAGTTACATAACCTGATAGCTACTGGAAGTTATGGTAATGTTGTTAGAGGTACAAGACTTATAAATAATGATCCCTGTGCGATCAAAATACTGAAACCAGAAGTTTTGAATTCGACGCAACAATCTATTAATAACGAGGGTATGATTTTTATCATATATTTTTGAATTTTAAATTCTAATCAATTTATATTTATTTTCATTACAGTGAATGATGTGCTGCTATTCATACGGAAAAAGCTCAATACTAATGAAAATATCGTCACAACCTATGATATTATAGGTGTTCCAAACCCTAACAATATGGGCCGATATATTGTGATGGAGTTAGCCGTCGGAAACTTATGTACTTTGATCACAAATCCCACCGAATGGCAAACATTGAATGAACACTACTCACGATATATGATGACAGGTATTGCAAATGCGGTCACTCAACTGCACGTTAGGGCTGTAGTCCATTGTGATGTCAGACCTGAAAATATTGTCTTGATTGACAGACAGGGACAACAGCCATCGATTCCAGGATTGCCAGTGAGTAAATTTATACCAAAACTCTGTGATTTCAGTAAATCCCAACGCTTTAAAAGAGGTAGTGGTGGTTCCAAAAATGCGATGGCTACTCTTCACATCGGTGACATTCATTATTCAGCCCCTGAAGGAGGTCAAGTGGTAATCGCATATAATCTCATGAAAGCAGATGTTTATTCTTTAGGCTGTACTCTATTGGCGTGTCTCATCGGAGGACATCCTTTTGTTCCGACTGATGTTCTGAATCGAAGTGACCACGACATTAATAAACTAAAAGAATACGAGACTCTCACTAATATGATCGATGGCTACGATTTGTCGGAACATTTGAAACATCTACTCAAATTGGCCCTCAAAGAGAATCCTTCATCGAGACCCACCTCAACCTCATTCAAAAGTCATGAGTGGTTTCAATAGTTATTGCATTAAATGAGTAGTGAATTACAATTCAATAAATTTATTCATTAATTACTCCAAAAATTACTTTAATTTATTTACTTTTCTTAAATTACGGATTGGAGCTATTTATCAATTAGCTTGATTAATATTAGTTCTGAATTATTAGTTAAATCTGAATTACTGAAATCTGAACTTAGTAAATTATTAAATGTCTTCAATTAATGTTATTATTAACATATGAGATACTAAACTATTGTGTAATCAAAATAATAATTTAGTATTCATTTGAATATATTGTTAGCAATCATTAAATTGAGTGAAAATATCTTTAAATAATTTCGAAACCAAATAATTACTTAAATTGAAATCTAGATTTCAAATGAAAAGAAGCAATACTTCTCCGCAATCAAATGATGGCAACAAAAAAGAGCCAGGTATCAACAGACATTAAGAAGTTCAAAATAGGACTGAAACACAACTTCTTTAATACAATTATTCAGTCGCACAACAACTCTAATGAAAAACATTACAAATATCTTGGATTAATCATAATATTTGTATCAATTTAGGACCCGTTCCCAATCAATCAGAATAACAATCAATTATTTTAACAAATTTTTATTTGATATCAATTAACAAATTATTGGAAAATTTAAAAAACTTGTATCAATTGTTTTCAACCACTGGAGGGCTGAATGGATGGCTGAATGGATGGTTGAATTGATGGATCAACTCTTGTGGGTTCAACTCCTGGTCCACTCAAATCTTGTTTTTTCTTTTTGCGTTGGATCAGGGAATCGATTAACGAATTGTTGATTTTTGCGTTTGAGTCAAATATTCCAAATTTGAGAACATATGAGATAATAATGAGTAGAATATTGAAAATAAGAAATAGAAAAAGTGAGAGCAATAGAGTTATTGTCTGGTCTTCGCTAATAAACATAAGAATAACAACACATGCGGTGCTAAACCCGACCGCCAAAGCAAAGCATAAAATGAGATACAATTGAGTCAAACTATTCCACTCTTTTGTGCCATAATTTCGCCAATAGTTTTGTTTTAAATAAAATCTGTAGAACAGAATAATTGCAAATTCGATCAAAAAGGCTAAAAACGCCGAAATATAAGCCGTAATAATATAATAAAATTTTGAAACAGCTATAAGAAGAACAACGGAAAAGGAGTCCAGAGTAGCGGAGACATAGATAAAAGTGGCCAATTCGTTGATCTCAAGAAATTTTGTTGGTTTTCCCAAATCCAGATTCGGATTCCATTTTATTGGTTTGCATTCAAAAGTATTGGACATATTTTTGCTGACATTCTGAGCGCTTATGTCCTGTTCGATAGACATGTAATAATGATCTTTAGTGTCGATACCAATGATTTGAAAGTCATACAAATATATGGTTCCCTTTTGAGCTGTACTTTCAATTGTAACGAATCCCCACTGAGTATAAGCCTGTGATCTATTGATAATGAGTCTGAGACTAACTCTGTCCAGTATTTCTAAATCAGGAATTGACTTGAGGTGAGCTAATCTCACGTTAAAAGTACTGATGTATGTATGCTGAGCGTCACTAATACGAATGGTTAGGATATTCTTTTGGAGATTAAACCTTTTTCTTGTCATCGGATTTAAATCAATTTTAACGAAATATCTGTATTTGATATCATTTTCAGTGCATTTGTCGAAGATTTCAGGAATAGTTTGTTCGGAACTAATATTAGAGATTGTAATTACAATCATAAATAACACCCAAATGCTTAAGAGTATAAAAATTGAAAACAGATTAGCGTAAGCGTCCGAATCTGCCATTTTTACCAATAGATAATATTTTCAATACAATCAAAGTATAAAATTTCTCGACTTTTATTTAAATTTAATGTCTAATTGAAGTCAATTATTGCACGTTTCGATTATAGCGTTAGCGCCTAAACCACTTATTTTATTCAATTTTATTCAATATATTCAACCGAATGTATTATATTTCAAATAATTTCATTATTCCGGATATTTTAATTGAATTAAAAATCAAATAATTTCAAAACGTAAAATACAATTAAATATCTAATTACTTGTCAGCCCTGAAGAAGATCTAAGTACTGATCGAAAAGCTTCGGCCCCTTTTTAACATCAAATAAATTTTTCCTTACTTTTTACTAAAAGAGTTGAAATTTTATTCCTTAAATAATTTAATATTTAGTATTCATTTGAATATATTGTTAGCAAACAATAAATTGAGTGAAAAATCTTTAAATAAATTTTAAAACAAATAATTACTTAAATTGAAATCTAGATTTCAAATGGAAAGAAGAGATACTTCTCCGCAACCAAATGATGGCCGGCGAAAAAGAGCCAGGTATCAACCAACAACAGATACCAGAACAACTAGCGCTGTAAGTGGTCCACCTCGAGAAGAGGCTACTATAGATTTAGCTCAGCCACCCACTACCAGAAGAACAATACATCGTTCATCTGGAACACGCATGCCTGGGTCCCAAATGGGTCTCTTAGAAAGGGCTCAGACTGCAACTCAGTCATCTAGAGGTAGAGGAGGAGTTATTATTCCAACAGACAGAGTTCAAACAACGAGTACTGTGAGTCGTCCACCTCCAGACGAGGCTGCTACAGATTTAGCTCAAGCACACACTCCCAGACTAGCAATATATCGTTCCCCATCATCAGGTAGAATCATGATTGGACGACCAATCGCTCCCTTACAAAGACAAGTGATTCCACAGAATAATCAAAAAATGATAGCAGAGGACCACTTAAGATCTCCTATACAGCGGCCACAATCTTCTCAATCTTTACAAGTGGCAACTAATTTAGATTTAGAACAACCATTCATTAGCAGCCAAACTACACATCGTTCATCTGGAACATCCATGCCTGGCCATCAAATCGGTCTCTTAGAAAGGACTCTGGAGTCAGGTCAATCTTCTAGAGGTAGAGGAGGAATAGGTAATCAACAAATGAGATATACAGCACCCAGAGCTCAAGCAACGAGTACTATGAGTCGTCCACCTCCAGAAGGGGCAGCTATAGATTTATCACATTCATATAGAGGTAGAGGAGGAATAGGTAATCAACAAATAAGACATCCAGCACCCAGAGTTCAAGCAACGAGTACAGTGAGTCGTCCACCTCCAGAAGGGGCACCTATAGATTTATCTCAACCACACACTAGCAGATCAACAATCCATCCCTTAGAAAGAGAAGTGATTCCACAACAAGAAGTAGAGAGACCACCATTTAGACTTACATCCAAAAGACAAAGGTCCATATTGGGAGGGACTCTGACTTCAGCTCAATCATCTACAGTTAGAACAGAAATTGGAAATCAACAAATAAGACATCCAACTCCCAGAGTTCAAGCATCGAGTATTGTGAGACTTCCACCTCCAGAAGGGACAGCTTTAGATTTATCACAATCATATAGAGGTAGAGGTGGTGTAGGTTATCAACAAATAAGACATCCAGCACCCAGAGTTCAAGCAACGAGTACTGCCAGTCGTCCACCTCGAGAAGAAGCGGTTGGAGGAGTGGCCTTAGGAGTGGTTGCAGGGGGTGTTGCAGGAGTTGGTGCAGACGTTGCTGCAGTTCAAGTCGTGGGTTTCGATAATCATGACATCGATTATTTAAGAACTAAGACATGTGTTTCAGCACATTATGAGATACTTGAGCAGATAGCTACTGGAAGTTATGGTACTGTTGTTAGAGCTGTAAGACCTCGCAGTAATACTCTCTTTGCCATTAAAATATTGAAACCAATTGGTTTGAAGGCGACAGAAGAATCCATTGATTACGAGGGTATGATTTTTATCAAATACTTTTGAATTTGAAATTCTAATCAATTTATGTTTATTTCATTTTAGTGAATGAATTGATTCCATTCGTGCGCTTGAAGTTCAATACTCATGAAAATTTTGTCCGAATCCAAGAGATTTTAGCCGACCCAAACATTGACAATAGGGCCCGATATATTGTGATGGAGTTATCCACTGTAGGAAACTTACATACTTTTATCACAACTTCAACCGAATGGCTACCAATGAATGAACCCAATGCCCGATATATGATGTCAGGCATTGGAAATGCGATATCTGATATGCACAGGAGGTCTATAGTTCATTGTGATATCAGACCTCAAAATGTTTTATTGTTTTACAGACCGGGCGAACAGCCATCGATACCAGGAATTGAAGTGAGTAAATATATACCAAAAATCTGTGATTTCAGTAAATCCCTACTACGGGAGAAGGAGAGTGATGAGCCATTAATTATGAGGGCTACTCAACGCTTCGCTGATATTCATTATTCTGCCCCTGAATCGGGTGTTCAAGAAGTGGTAAAGCCTTATGATCTTAAGAAAGCAGATTCTTATTCTTTAGGCTGTACTCTATTGGCACTTCTAATAGGAGGACATCCTTTTATTCCGAATAATATTCTCAATCCAACAGAACAACAGATTTTTGATATAAAGAAAGACTGGTTTACCAATAATATGATCGATGGCTACAATCTCTCAACCAATTTGAAACATTTACTTAAACAAACCATCCGAGTGGCACTCACATCCAGATATACAGCCGGCAAATTCAGAAATAATGTGTGGTTTCAATAGTCTATTGCATTAAATGAGTAGAGAATTACAATTCATTAAATTTATTCATTAATTACTCCAAAAATTACTTAAATATTTACTTTTATTAGAATACAGATTCGAGCCATTTATCAAATATTAGTTAATATTTGAATTTTGATGAAATTTATAATTTAAAATACTTGGAAATATGTCCCTAAACTTCTTAGTAATTTATTAATTGTCTTCAATTAATGTTTTTATTAAGATATGAGACACTAAAGTATTGTGTGATTTCTATAATCAAATCCACAAAATATTAAAATCTTTAAACTTTAAATGAGAATTTGTTCTTGCTTTAAGCATTTGGTCAATTTATCAACTATTAGGTATAATTAATCGACAAGATAAAGACAAAGACACAGTTGAGAGCATTTGAAGACATTCATTAAGTTTATTAATATTTAGTTTTAATTTGAATATATTGTTAGCAATCAATAAAATGAGTGAAAATAACTTAAAATAAATATAAAAATTTGAAAACAAATATTTAATTGAATTAAAATCTAGATTTCAAATGGAAAGAAGAAATACTTCTCCGGAATCAAACGATGGCCGACGAAAAAGAGCCAGGTATCAACAGACATCAAGCAGTTCTGAAGAGGATGATGTGCCTGATCAACAACAACAACTTCCTCATGTTCCTGCAATGAGTGGTGGAAAGCGAATACGATATCTGCCAATAGATCCGTTGACTCCCGTATCAAGTCAGCTGGATGATTCTCCTTTTTCAATAGATACAACAGCCACTTTTTTGTTTCCGGATCCGTCTACTATACACACTCCCCAAAGTTTACCGCAATCTCTACAAAAGAGAAGAGTTATTTCACAACAACCAATTGCTCCAACTGGACAGCCCACTCCTACAGGATCTTCAGCTTCTGTTTCTCCATTTCTAAAGGACTTTGGAATAAATGAAAGTGATATATTACCACAAGGGGAACAGCTGGGTGACATAGGTCCAATTAGAAGACCATCAACTGGCGAACATTCGAAAAGTGTTGGCCCACTTTCTTCGCACACTTCTGCACATTCTTTACAAAGATATACGACAGCCAGAGGTAGTACTTCTGCCTCTCCTTTTTTTCAAGATTTTAATCTAAATCCCGACGATTTGTTTCCATCATTGGATCGATTGGATGATATCTCGCCTTCACTCCAATCATACAAACCTCCACCACTGCTTCCACCTCGGCCTCGACCACCAATTTTAGCCGGGTTTATTCAGCCACAACCACAACCTCCAATAACGGGTAAGACCAAACCTCCAGGAAAACCTTCAGTAAGTGTTCTTCGCTCGCTTCTTCAGCCTCAAGTAGTACCTCCAGCAGTGGCTTCTCCGCCTCAAATGTTCTCAGGTGTCGATAACATTGATTTGAATTATTTGGGAACCGTTCAAAACAATAGAAGATATGAAGTGGTTAGATCGCTGTCTGCGGGAGCATATGGTGCTGTTGTTATGGCCACAAGACATCCCGATAATACAAACTGGGCTATTAAAGTGTTAAAAGCAGGAACATTATATTCGACAGTAGACACAATCCAAAAGGAGAGTATGTTTTTCTATTAAACTATTTTGAACTTTAAATTCTAACCAATTATTTGTTATCTTTCAGTTGATTTGGTTCAGCGACTGAACCAAAATCCTTACACTCATGTCTTGGCATTTAATGAAATACTACTCTCGCCTCAGCAGAGGGTATATATTGTTTGTGAGTTATGTACTTCTGGAGACTTATTTGAATTTATGGAACGCAGGGATCAACACAACCAACTGCTATGGAGGACATTCCAAGAAGATGAGGCCAAATATCTGACCCGTGGCATTGCCAATGGTGTGCGACACTTGCATTCAATGAATATTGCACATGGTGATCTCAAACCCGAAAATGTTTTACTGTTTGAAAGAGCGGGCGGAAAGACTCATTTCCCTAATGTTAATATGAGTCGGTTTATACCTAAAATCTGTGATTTCAGCAATTCAAGATCACGGCGAACGAACGACCCCCCTGGCCAGATTCGGGCAATAGCGCGCACCTGTACTATCAATTATTCTGCTCCAGAGTCAGGTATTACTATGGCACCGCCATATGACATGATTTCTGCTGACGTATACTCTATAGCTTGTGTGCTGTTGTCGATTCTAATCGGGGGCGCACCCTTTGTTCCCAACAGTGCGATAATGACCACCACTGGTAAGTCATATGATGTGTTATGTAATGCATTGAAGATAAATGCAATTACTTTGAGACAAATGATTTATAGTTACAATGTTTCAAACAATTTGAAAGACTTGCTCTGGAGAGCACTCACTCAATACGCTCAGAATAGAATTAGTTTACACCAATTGCTGATGCATGCTTGGTTCTTTCAGCAATCTCCTTGAAATGTTTTTTCATTTAGAATTCATTAAATTTATTTCTCAATATTTACGAGTATTTCTTAAAATATAAACCGGTTTTACATTAATTATATTCTATTGAATATATAGTCAATTGATATTTAAAACTGTTATATATCTTAAGTAAAATTATAGTAATTTTAGGAATATTTTAAACAAAAAATTAGTTCAAATCTCTGAAACCTATCTTCGAGTCATTGAAAACAATTCTCTGATCATTTCATTGGATTCGTTGACAAAAACCCCGGCCTTTACGAATCGGTCGGCAATTTTCTGGACGTCGACAACAGTCCAGTCGCGAGCGTTGATAGCCATCGAACCGAGTCTTGATTTAAGGAGAAGAGTGCAACTGTCAAACGCCAGTTTGGCTAAAATTTGTCGGTCAGAGTCTCTTAAAAACTTTTTGCCCGCTTCTGGAGTGCGACTCAATTGTATAGTAATTGTACACAAATTGTGGTAATCATTAGTGAAAGTGCAGACCCTTATCAGTAGAAATGTCGAGCGAAACATGTGAGCACTGAAACTGCCCGGTCTATCGATATCATCAATAGGTATGCGCCAAATGCCGTTAAATAAGTTATTGGCCTTTCGTTCGGCGAACAAAACTGGTATTAATTTTGTGCTTTCAATCAAATTCAGTCCTTCAGTACTATTAGACTCAGTGTTCAGACAAATATTAATAGACTTCTGTCCGGCGGTTCCCAAAAGTAATTGTTTTGCAGTAAAATTATCATTAATTACGTGATAATAGTTCGCTAAACGAAATATTGACTTATAGTGAGCCGGATATCTATCAACACATCTTTGCATTGCATTCAAACACATAATCACTAATTCTTTCTTTAATGTGTTTGTATCCACTCTTCTCTCTCTGAGCGCTATTGTGTCCAACATATCATTCATTAATTCTGATACCGAATCACATGAAAGTGATCTCGAACTTGAATAGATAGCACTGGCAGTGGCGTAATCGTGATCTACTGGTGCTGCAGATGTGGCCGATGAGTGACTCGTCTGTTTAGTGAATGGCGATCTCAGAGCACGGGTTAAATGCATTTTCAATCGCTTGAGAATTCGAGACGAAAACTTCTGATTATATGTCAGATATTTGAGAACTGAGGCGTGGATTCGGTAATGGATTTCCAGTGCTTCCACTGCTAGAGATGGAGGATTATAGTATTGAATCTTTTTAGGATATGACGTTCCATCGACATAAAGACAGAGTTCTGCCCATTCGTAATATCTGAGTGCCATTATTAAAGCGGGTGCGCCGTGAATACCACAACTCTTTTCCATTACTTTGCCTAACATATAGTATGGAAGCCATAACTCTTCGGCCGAATCACTACTTAAAGCTCTTTCAAAGCAATTTCTGGCGATTTTAATCATTTCTTCGCTTTCGATTCTGAACTCTGTTTGTGGCTTAAAAAGCGATGTTTTTCTGAATCGAGAGGCACTCGAAGATATATTATAGACAAAGTGTCCGAATTCTATCCACAGCTTAGTGTTAGTCGGTTCCAATTTAAGAGCCTTTTGGAAACAGCGACGACTGGCAACTGTCATATCGTAAAAGCTTTCGTCAATATTTTCACCCTTTAATCCAATTAAGCATTTAATCAGAAATTATTTATCGAATAACAAATCTATTAATACATACAGAAAGCAATTTTTGGTCCACTTCATAGGTTCGGGTCAACGCAGAGGCGGCCCACGAATCAAATCGATTGGGATTTAGACTCAAATCAAAGATATAGTACTGACGCGCTTTCCTTTGATTAAATTTAGTTAATTTTAATTAATTTTTAAGATTAATAAATAATTTATTGAATGAATACTCACTTGAATTCTCTATTTTTGAAGTAATAATCAGCTAATAAGTAGTAAATGGTTTCAGTTATGTGAGTGGTTTCTCGGCTCAAGTCTTCGGGAATTGTCTCTCCTTTTTCTATATAACTGATTATCAGATCTGTTTTGTTGTCTGGCTTTAAATGTTGTGGGACTAACTCAACGATTCTCATTAGTAGTCCTTCAATGTCTTGAGTGATACCGGTTTGTCGAACTTTACTATCATATTCAGGGAGTTCTTCGGGTGCGAAGTAATGGTATAATTGTTCGCAATATTCCCATTTGAGTGGAATGTGAGGCGATTTATGAAAGTTTGTGTTCGATGTCGACGGATTGGTCGGTATTTTTCGCGGCGGGAAATTCCACAGACATGTAAAACACCGAATGATCTCATCCTCGACATCGAACTCAAGAAAGTGATGTAAAGCCAATAATAGAAATTCTCCGGAGTGTGAAGTACAGGTCCCTCTCTTTCCCAAATAGTGATGACCCAACTTTAAGAACTTTATAATAGAACTCTTGGCATCAGTGGCCACAACACCCTCTGATATTAAACCCCAATAGAGACAAATCCATGGGAGGACTGAATATCCTTCAGCCGCTAATTTAACCAATTTTACTGCCAACGGATGTTTAAGTCGAGCCCTTTTTCCAGTTTCCAAACACTGTCTGATTGTTCCCAAACATTCGTTGTTGAGTTCATTTCTTGTGCATAAAATATCGATTCCTTTTTGCCATAACTCAGAGCTGACGATAGCGTCGTTCAAAAGATTGATCTCTTCTGATGTCAATTCTGATTCCGGTTTTGACATTAATATTTTGATCAGTTCCTCAAAGTGGTGGTCAGCCATCATCGCAGACATATTCTCTCGCGATTGGGACTCAAGTATTGATTTAATGGCCGAATGTTTAATCACTACTTTATTAGAGGCCAATACTTCGATCTCATTCTTGAGAAGTATATCCAACGCGTGATCCAAAAAGTCGTTATCATTCTCTTTGGTTCCCCTAAGCATTGATAGTCTGACCACAAATTCGTTGTATTGATCTTTGGTTAGAGTCATCTCCAGAGGATATAATATTTGCGTTAAAAACATGGCTTCGTTTCGATTGAACTTCAGTTCATTAGCGGTCAAACACATCCAAATGTGGTCCAAATCAATGTCTCGTCCGATGAGAGTGAGTGGACCGCACGGAAGGTCTGTTAACTTACGATAAATTAGGTAAAGTTCATTGAAAACCGAAGGAATTATCAAATTCTTTGTGGCACTGACTTCAAGTAAATACGATTCAATCAAATCATCGATTGTTAAACACTTGAACTGAGATTTAATTGATTTAATTCTTTCCAAAAAGGCGTTCACATAATCTGATTCACTCTTTTCGCACAAATTTATACATTTGTAGACATTTTGTTCGACCATTTCTGGAGTGATCGGTCGGTTCTCTTCTATTTTTGTTGTCTTCAATGATTCGGGTAATAATTCGAGAATACTTTCAGAAACATTGCGTTCATCGATGTCTCGGCTCTTATTTAGAATATTCTTCACACGACTCGAACGTCTTTTGTCCACAAACTCTGTCGGAAACGAATTGGAAACACTGTTCCGCAGACTATTAGTTCTCTTAAGTTTAGGTTTTGATGCGGACTCTGTTTCGCTGGTCTCAGTCGACGGGTTTTCCTTATCTTTTGGTGGCTTTTCTTTGGGTTCTTTATCTTCAATAGCAGGCGATTGGCTCTCATCTGCACTGGTATTAGCACTTCCACTCTCATTGCCGCCACTATCGGTCTGCGAACTAAATCCGGAATCAAAGCTGATATCAATTGGTGTCGAATAAAACCAATTATTCTTTTTTATTCTTTCGTAAAGAGATTTCAATTTGAGGCCAATTGAAGCCAATGTCAATGAATTTGAATTCTTGTCTAAAAATAATGTCAGTTTTGGTCGCTTTGACTCCTGTCTAATGATATCGTCGTCAAAGTGTTGTTTTCGCTTCAGTTTTAATTGTCTTAAACCACCGATTATTGTATCGAAGTCTTCGGTTTCGTATTTACTAATAAATTGTTTATATTTTTCGTCTAATTTTTTGGATAAAATTGGATGCAATCGAAGACATTCGTTGAATACAACCACTCCTTTAACATAAGTGGGGTCTCTATCGATGGCCAGACAACAGAATCGGAAACAATGGTGTAAATCGTGTAAAACAAATGTTGTGTCAATGAGTCTATCGATTACTATCCAATTCTGTGGTGACAATGAATAAGCGCTTTCATAGCAATCTCTGGCCAACTGATAGTTTAGAAGAAGTGCTGCCCGTCGGCCAGTATTCACCCAAAGAGAGACATCAGAGGCGTCCAATTCCAGAGCGTCTAAATAATAGTTCAAATCATTGGTAATATTTCCCAAATTCTTGAGTGTCGAGTACTTCAACCGCTGATAAAATGCTTCGGAACTACACTTCTGTTTAACTGACTTCTGATTGAGATTATCGTTAAGTTTTAACAGCAATTGTTTTGCCACCTCTTCTTCGCCGGCGGACAAAGTCTTAATCGCTTCTTCGTAGACACTCTTGAGACAGTCTTCCTCTGCTTCTCTGGTAATCAAATGATTTTGAGTGATGTCATCATCGGTGGAGTCCTCCGATTCGTTTAAAGCCTTGATTTTAATCATAATTAAAATTTTATCCCATTTTTGTCAAAATATTTATTGTTTACAAAACTTTGTGTTTATCTTCAGAACAGTTGAGAGTATTTGTGAAAACGTTTGGAACCACTCAATAGATGGCACTCAAAGTCAACACTCATTGATGTGTTTGAAGACAACTTTGGTTATTGACTTCCTTTTCCTCTAAACGTGAAAAAATGGTAAGTTTTGTATTCAAATGATTTGTTTTTAATTTAATTTAATCCAATTTAACCGCTAATTAACTCATTTTTCTTTGATTTGTCTTTTGATTCAATTGATCCAATTTTGTGGTCTAGTATTGACTTTTGTGTCAATCGATGTTTTAATTGAATCCAAATGTGTTTTCCAATTCCCTCTCATTTCTTGTAATTTCTGTTTAAATGATTTTATTTATTAATTATTGATTTGTTTGATCCAAAGGCCGGCACTAAAGAAAAGCCGAAGACAAAGACTGCACCGAAAGCGACGGCCGCGAAGACAGCGGTTAAGAAGAAGCCGACACGTGTTTTGCCTAAAAATGTCAAGAAATTAGTGTCTCATCGATCGACTCGTCCTCTTTGGGCTAAAGTCAAGAAAACAGCCAAAAGGAAAGGCGTCGCTCCCGAAACACTTCTTAAGAAGAAGCCTAAGTTTGTGGTGAAGAAAATTGGCGGCGAAAAGAATGGAACCAAACGTAAGGTTTTGGTGAAAAAGGGCCGCAAATGGTATCCGACTGAAGATCAGCCGAAAAAGAGGAGAATCGGAAACAAGACTTTCAAACAACACAAACGAACCCTAAAAGAAGGTTTGAATTGAATTGTCTTTAAGTTATCCTTTAATTAGTGATCGCTTTGTTCTAAACTAAAGGTTTGGTTCCGGGATCTGTCCTCATAATTCTCGCGGGACGTCATCGCGGAAAGCGAGTGGTATTCCTTAAACAACTGGCCAGTGGTCTACTTTTGGTGAGCGGTCCGTTCAAAATCAATGCCTGTCCACTGAGAAGAATGCATCAGCAGTTTGTGATCGTCACCAGTACTCGACTCGACATTTCGGGCGTCAAAATACCCGATAGTGTGAACGACAAGTACTTCAAAGCAAAGAAAGACAGGTCACCCAAAGGCAAGAAAGGCGACGGCGGAGACATTTTCGACACTAAAGCCGAGGCTTATAAACCGGGCGAACAGCGAAAGAAGGATCAGATCGATGTCGACAAACAACTCATTGATGTGATTCGCAAAAGCAAAGAAAAGAAACTTCTTTTGGCGTATTTGGGGTCATATTTCCAATTAAGGAACCGAACGTTTCCCCACAAATTGAAATTCTAAGCGATTTCTAAATTAAAATCTTTTAATATCTCTGTATTTCGAAGAATAAATTGTTTGGAAACCATATATTCGACAATAATTTCTTTAATTTAAATTAAACCCAAAATACATACGATTTGTTGTGAAATACAATCCAAATATTGATAAGACATAAGAAAAGTTGATTAGTTTTGTCGGTCCCCTCTCCTGTCCTGCCTATTGGAACCCCTTCTATATTGATTCCTTCCCTGATATCCTTCTTTGTCGCCTCTCTGTTGATAATTACCATATTGTCTGTCATTGGGATACCTTCCGGGAGCGGTATACTGAGCGACACTCATCTGTTTGATCTCCCAGAGCCGTTCGTTGTGTTCTACTAATGTATTGATTTTGTCGGCCAATTGTAGTGACAGTCCCTGAATACGTGAGGGCTCTGTTCTGTGCATAACCGCAGTCTGTGTGGGCTCATCCAATGAGGCCATCAGTTCCTCATTGATAATCATTTTGCTGATAATGCTGTGAACAGTGGGTGCGTCCAAATCAAACATCTCTGCCAATAGTTTTATTGAAATCGAATCGTAAACATTGCTGTAAGTGAAGAGGTATGCCCTCAGACTCTCTTCGCGTATCTTTTGTCTCAACATATCCCTAACTCTGTCCGATTGATAGAACAGATTCCATACTTTTGAGTCCATCTTATCATTAATGATGTATTCCTGGCACTGACGCCAATTGCCGACTCTCATGGCTTTAGAGGCGGCGACCACATGCTCTCTCATCGACTCTGGCAGACCCACTAACGGCTGTTCCTCATTCTTACGCAATTGATTATAAAAGGAACGGCTAATCATTTTCTTGCGGATCGAGAACTCATTGGATGCGACGTCCGGTATCTCCAAAAGCATTGCTGACACCAAATATACGCACTCAAGAAGTTCTAAATTGATGTGTTTGTGGAACGGTATTTGTCGACGTTTTTCCTGTTTCTCTTGTTCTGGTGTTCTCTCGTTTTGTCGCGGAAGTAGTCCTGAAATAAATGTTTTATTAAAATATTGATTAAAGTTATTTCAATCAAATGTGACAAACCCTGTGCCAGAAGTTCTTTAGCTCTGCCCTGAATTTGAATGTCGAGGAGAGCTGTGTGCGCGTCTTTAATGGTTCCGTGTCTGAACGCACAGAGGCCTAACTGAACGAGTGCTCTGTTATACATAACCTGCAAAGGAATGTCCGATTTATGTATGTTGTGCTGCAAATAGGACATCAACATCAGATCCCTGGCCTCAAACCAGTTGTCATGCAGTGCGTGATGATAGATATGACAGAGGATGGCCTGCGTTCGGATCCGATCCGTCACATCCCGAGAGTAAATAAATTTACACAATTGATCCATAATATCCATTGACGTCACTAATGGCACCTCTTCTGGCTTATTGAGAGCCCGTCCCTCCTCGTCCTCAATAACGATCTCGACTTTCTTAAACTCTCCGTTTTGGCCATTTGCCAGTTCTGCCTCTTTTTTGAGGTGTTCCTTCTTTTTGAAGACATTTGGATCGAACTTATAATAGGTGTGGTCTATACGTAAGATATATATCCGACACAATTCACTGGCAGTTCCCCTTCCATTGGTCTCCAAATATTCTTGAAGTCTTTCAATGATAGTACAGACACGGGTCTCATCCCTAAGCCG
>LBFM01003663.1:1179-14138 GCA_000988765.1 Achipteria coleoptrata | reverse complement strand
TCTCTCCCTTTCCGGAGCGATCATAAGAAGAGTGATCTAATTTCTCTTTTTTGATAAGTTGAAGCATTTGGTCAAAATGATAGTCAATTCGAAGGCTATTTATGAAACAGTTTTTTATATAAAAATCAAAAACAATTTATATCCGAATGAATGGTAACTAAAATATTGATAACGAAAAGGTATTCAAATTATATAATAAATGATATAATAATGAAAGAAATCCTTTAATATAAGTATTCATTGAAACTAATTTTTATCAATTATACAAAAGTATATACTTTTTATTATAAAGAAAGATATGAAATGCAAAAACGAGTTATAATTATCATATCGTATGTGAATAATAGAAACTAAAACTTTTTCTGCATTTGATAAATGAATTTATCAGGGAATGAGTGAATGATTTTTTTCTGTTATCGCAATTTTTTTTGTCCAAATTTTTGTCCTACAGTTGTACTTAAACTCTGATCAAAGTGTGTCTGTTTTATTCACAATCAATAATTGAATGATTAAATTGTATTAAAACTAACAAAAAATCAGTTTATTTAAGAAAAGAAAAAAATTGTTGGAATCAAACGGAGAGAAACTAAAAATTATTGTCTAATAATTAAGAGATTGAGGTATTGCCTGACAACAAATAATTTATGTGCCATATCTGGTAATAATGTGGTACTATTATATGTGCTATAATTTTGGTTTGAAGTACTTTGCATTTTCATTTGAATACTCGTACATACATTACATAACTTTCTTTTTCTTTTTTTAGACTAATTTTTATCAAATTTGTAATAACTTTCATAACTTTTCTCTTCGTTTAGTTATTATCGTTTAGTTTTATACATAAAAGTATTGATAAAAAGAATATTTAATAAAAATTCATTCGAGGCTTGAATTTTGTGAAACAAATTTTGTTGGGAACAACATATGCAACAAATACATTGGCAGAGCTCTGCCCACAATATCAGACGTCACATAACTATAGTTAAGTCCCCCTCTAATAATCACATCTTCGATATTGTCCTTCTCTTCAGTAGAGAATCTTCATTAAGAACAAGAGTGCCGTTCGCTGTCAGTCAATGCGTCACCACAACCGCCTGTGCCGGTGCTGTTAGGAGGGGGTGAATAAATAGAATCTAAAGTTTTGTATAATCATTGAACTCAATAGAGTTTTTGGATGAGCGTTGAGCTGAACAGCACTCGGCTCTAGTCGTCAGTCGCATGAGTTGTGTTCCAATGGTTTTTCAAAAGTGAAGCGAATCTATCGAAAAGTTAAGACAAACGTAAGAATCCAAAAGATTTTTCGTTCAATTTTTATTTGAGTTCGGTTTTGCACTTTTGGACCCAAACCAATGCAAAATTGTGTTCGATTAGATAAGGGGAGTGGCCATCAACCCAACACATATTGAATTGTGAGCCATATCTAGTGCTGACCCCAGCATATATCTAGTGCTCTCCACTTCCAAAATCTCTTTCACAACTCATTTCGGTCTTTCTTACTGTTCCGATATATATATATATATACTATTCATTCTTATTCTGTACTCTTATATAACTTTCAATATGAGTTTCACTTAGAGTTAGAGGGACTCAGACTCCAGAGTCGAGTAGAAGACCATTGAGTGCACAAAACTTTAAGAGTTTTACTGACAAAACCATAGATTGATATAAGTTTGTGATTATATGAAAAACTTTTACTTTTATTTAGAAATAAAAAGAACTGAAAAGTACTGTACGTTTGGATTGAGCCCAAAATGAAAACTAAGTTTCTGCTCATTTGGTTTTTTTAGCCGAACCGACAGCACAACCACTACTACTGTAGTCAAACAGTTTTGTGAGCTGTCTCTTCAAATCTCAACTCTTTAACTCCACTTTTTCGGAGAAGCCGTCAGTTTTACATCAGTTTCACATCTCTTAAAAACTCAATTATCGCCGGTTATGATCGCAACAGAAAAATAACACTAAATTATTGCCAATTCTTCTCATTTGAAGGAACAGAAAGAGACGGAAAAATCTCGTCGTATCTGACAATGAGGTAAATATACATTCATTTGAAATATTCTTAAAATTATATATTTATAACTTTATTTCATAGTTAGAGATATGAACAGAAAAAATAATAAAATCAGTTAAACAAACCCTAAACTGACACTAAACTGTTTGAGTGATCTCTAAATTTTGTTTAATTTTGTTTAAATATTAATATATATTCAGTAAAACAGCTGAAACTCTGATTCATTATATCAGATATGAATTTGATTACAAAACGTTTAAAAGTAGTTACAAAGAAATGATTCAAATTTTTTTGTTTTGTTTTTATCTAATTTTATTAATTTTCCAAACATATGATTTGATTGAACACATTTTTGTGCTAGAATCTTCTTCCTTTGTATCATGTTTAGTTTATTTATACTAAAAAATAATCAAAGGATAGATTAAAGTTTCAAATATTTATAATTATAAATGTTTTATATATTGTTTTTATTTCCAAATGTGTGTTAATATTAAGAAATAAAAATTTAGAAAAATATGTTCGAAATATCCATATATTTTTCATCTCTTTTTCAAATCATTTAAATAGAAGTTCACTCGAGTGAAGCCCTGAACTTAAAATGATATACACTTAAAGTCGGTATCGGCTAAACAAGGGATAAATAGTGGTATTGGAGATAAAGCTATTGATATGCTTTGAAAGAGTTTTGATATGCATTCAATTCATAAGTTTTTATTTCTCTCTTCGATTCCTTTTCCACTGAATTTATGATATATTTTTCAAAATCAAATTCAGACAAATATTCACTTGAATTCTACTTTTAATGTTATGAATATATTTTGAATTCATATTTAAAGAGATTTAAAGGAATAGTTTTGTCGATATATCTGTTGAATAGTTTTATATTTTAGTTTCACTTTTTTTAATAAAATATAATATAATTAACGATTGAAATGAAGGAAAAAATAGAAAAGTTATGATATTTTAAAGATAATGAGAATAAGCGGTATTTGTCTTAAAGCGTATAATGTGTTAGTGTTTTGATGCGTTTGATAGTGTGTGTGGTGTGTGTGCGGAGAACTGTCTCAGAATCCAATTCAATAAACCCTATAGTATTAGTTGCGGTTTAGGTCGAGTGCCAGAGAAGGCAAACCTATTGACGCAATGGATTCATTGTTAGGCCATAAATACAATTGTTTTGAGCTAAAGGAGCATCACTTTTCACTCTACGCTCATCCAAAAGTTTTTCAACTCCTTTACAGCTACTCTATGAGCACATCCTCACCCTTAGTGTGCGGTTCTCTGACATTAGATCACATAAACCGTAGTCTTGATTAGACTCTTAAGTCCCAAACATTATGTTCAGAACCGAAGCGCTCTCTGATTAAACTTAAAGAATTAGTCTCAGGACTGGAGGCTCTCCACAAAATTGCAATTCAAGGCCGACTATTTTGATGCAAACCTTTTCTCTTTCAGTTTATTTCTTTTAACTTAACATAACTGTCATCAAACTCGTGAGGACTCCAAACAAAGAATATTATGTAAAAACAATTGGCGTTGAGTTTAGTCGAGACAACGCTCTAAACAGAGGAACCGCTCAAAAGAGTGTTAATTCTAAATACTGTCAGCTTTTGCTAAAAGTGTTGTGATTTTTGTACGTTTTGGCCAAAGTGTTGAGTGTTGTGTATCCATCCTTGGCCATCATGGACTCCGAGCCCGGCGCCATGTCGACCGAGGACTATGTCCACGACTTGTCCAGTTTAGATTTAGAGCATTTAGAGGAAGTGGTTAAACAGGAAACGGCCAAAATTGCAGCTCAAAGTGCTGTTAACAACAATTGCCGTCAAATGAGTGACAGTGCCGTCACTTCTAACCAAAACTGTGCTAACGATCAACAGATGAGACTCGTCCACAACGTTATGGTCAACGGAGGTCTTCCCGATCACCGCAAACAACAGATAGCTTTGGCGGCCAACACTCCGGGCACTCCAACAAATACAAACTCGCCGACAGGCAATTCACTGCCACCCTCTCCTGCATTCGCACCGGTGCCCACCAATAACATGACGAGTCCTGTTATTGACAAACATAGTCTCATAGATGATGGCAACGGTATGTCAATGTCATGGCTTACGGCACAACTTCGTTATGGTGCTAACGGAGTGATTGGTAGTCAAGACGGACCCCTTGACCTCAGAGGCCAATGTGGACCAGAGATGGAAAACCCGTGGCTCTCACCTAATATGAGGCGCGAATACCTCGATATACAGTCAAACCACAACACATCACATGTTTCGCCTGCAATGCATAACCGATTGATGCAAAATATGGTTAACCCAAATGTAGTGAATAACTCAATGGATATGCATTCGGCACCACAACCACAACACCCGCCCCAACACTCACATCACAATCAGTTACATAACGGACACTCACATCATTCGAATCCTCAAATCCATCACTCGTTTCACAGTCACGGTATGAGTGGACACAACTCTAATGATTGCAATTCTAGTTATTCGAGTTCCGGTTCTAAAGATGTCTTAAACGACGAGCAACTGATTAGTCTTACGGTAAGAGAGCTTAACAAAAAACTTCATGGCTTTCCGCGCGAAGAAGTGGTCAGAATGAAGCAAAAGAGGAGAACCCTAAAGAATAGGGGTTACGCACAGAACTGTAGGACCAAAAGACTCGCTCAAAGACACGAATTGGAGGCAAAACTTCGTTTACAGCAAAACGAAATCGCGAGGATTCGCGTCGAGTTCGACAAATTCAGAGTCGAATACGACAAACTCAGAATAGGTTACGACAAACTGAGACAGGTCTACGACAAAGTGTGTCAGGAGAGGGACTACTATCAACAGCAGCTCACAATCAAACAAACAGGTATTAATGCGGCCACAGCTCAGAGTCAGCAAATGTCAGTCAATCAGACATCAAATAACGCCAACACTAATAGTGCTGTTAATCGCGACACTCGTCGGCCCGACTGTTCTGGTGGCTCACTGTCAAGTGTGTCAGCCGGTAGTACGCCCTCATCGCCTGAGTTTTATTTGTGACATTAAATCAATAATTATTAGAAAACAGAATATTATTTTGTTGACTACCCGTCAAAAATCATCCAAAACTATCAAACGCTTCAGTTTTAAGATTCCATTTCGAAATCATAACAAATAAATTAATAATTTGTTAGACAACTCTTAATTCAATGGTTAGACCAATGGTTTAATAAATTTTGAATCTGTATTTTAAATGTCAACATAAACAGCGATATATCCATAGAAATCAAAATTTTATTCAAAATACAATACAAAAACTAAATGTGAGTCAAATTTAGTTATCATTTTAGATGTAAAACACAATTATTTTGTCGATTAATTCTCATAACATTTACCGAAATATTCAAATAGTCTTTATATACAACATATAAAACAATTATATTCTTAACTAATCTATACTTTCGTTTTATTGTTATAATTATTACTATTATTTCTATTGAATTATTTAAAATCTTTTTAACAAAAAAATATTCTCAATAATGAAATATTCATTTTTAAAATCATTGCCACTTAAAGAATGTCATAAAGAAATTTACTCAATAGAAAAATATGACAGATTAGAGCACCCTTTAGAAAACAAAAACAACTCCGGTTCAATTAGATCACATTTTTCTATTGTGCTATTTTTTAGTGACTCAAACAAACAAATTATTGAATAGATTTAAATAAGAAATTCTCGTCATTAAGATTCGAGTCATAAATCAATGTATTCGTGATATTTTCCAAATGAATTCAATTCAAGTTTATATATAAAACAAGTCTTAATTTCAGTTCTAATTAGTCTTATGTCCAGATTTTTTGGGTCTTTATAATTGAGAAGAAAAACACTGAAAGTTACTGTTTATTCAAATATTAATTAACGAAAGAAACTCAAGTTTGAGTCAATTAACTAAAATTATGAGAAAAACATTTTATTGTAATATTGAAAAAAAACATTTAGAGTGAAAAAACATGAGAAATATTCTGTTATTGGTTTGTTGTTAAATAATTTTTATGTATTATAATAATGAATATTAAGGGAAATAAAGACATTAATTGTTTTTTGAATGAATTGTGAGATAAAATGTTTATTGTTTTATGTATTTTATGTTTTACTTAAAAAAGAAACTAAAAAATCAGTGATTTTTCAAAATTCTATGTAATTTTCAGACCATAAGATTAAGTGTCAGTTGTCATACACTTTGAAGCGATTCATCAAAACAGACAAATCGATGCTTCAGTTTATTCTTTTCATACTTTTTAACTCTTCTGTTCCAAAATTTTACTTCAATTAATCATTCATTTATCACAAGAATATTCAATTTCAAGACATAAAACTAATGTAAGTCTGGTTTTAAAGCCTTTGAATTTTAAAAACTATTTGATTGCAATGATTTTTTGCGATCTTTAATACATATAAACTGTTGTCTAAACTAATGGTCAAAAACTTTTGGGATAATTCGATATCAGATTCAATAGAGGCTTATCTTCAGAGACAAACTGTGTATATAAATAGTCTTAAAATTGTGATGCTATGGCAGAAGAGCACAGGCAGACAGACAGCCTATTGAGTAAAACATCTGCACAGTGTCTCGTAATATATATCTTTTAATGCTTTTCACGTCTCACACATTTGTCTCAACCCTTTTATAACAAATATATTCTTTTAAAATTCTGGTAAAATCTTTCTTTAAATTAATTAATTAAAGCGAAAAAATAAGAAAAATTAGATTTCGTTTCTTTTGAAACAACGAACAGATTTTGTTAATTTTGTGGACTATTTATATAAAAATATTTGAATTACAATGAATTACATTCTTTTATTGAAATTCTTTCAAAATAAGAATACATTTTAAATAAAAAGTTAAATCTTTTTAAATATAACTCATTTAATACAATCAATTCATTAATTCTTTGATATACTTTCAACTGAACTGAATAAATAAGTGTCGATCTGTTAATTAACAGATTTATTTGTTGTACGAAATCATTTCAATAGGGATTTACCATAACATTAATGGATCAGCACATAAAATAGGGTTGGAGATAGATCATTTTTGATAGATGGTATAAATTTAACCAGTTAACTACTGTATTATTTAAACATAGAGAATGTGATTCATAAAGAAATAGTTTTTGAAAAAATACTTTCTTTCTTTAACTCATTTAAAAACAGTTGTTTGTGTCAAACAGTGTCTTAAAGTGGAGTCTTCTCATCCGGTCTTAAAAGTCATTTTTAAAGATCTTTTGCCTTTGGATTCACCAGTTTTAGAGTAAAATTAAATGTGAGATTAAATTACAAATTATGTAATGAAAAAAATTTGTTGCACTCAGTATTCAGTGAAATAAAATCATAATTAAGCACTTAATAAGTGTGGTATGAGTTAAGTATTAAGAGAATAAAAAGAAGAATAAAAGTGTTTAGAAAAATGTAATGAATTGAGTGTTTGCTAGAGTTTTGAGTGAATAAAAAATATGTTAAAAATAGAGATGATTTCTCTTAGGCTACAAAAACCTAAAGTCTTCTAAAAATCTAAGTTCACAAATGAGTTCGTGATAAATAGTGTGCTATTCTGTACTATTCGGCAAATGCTGCTCAATCTAAAGCTAATAGTGAGCCGGCATTCATGTGTTTCGCCTAATTAAGCCATTTTTATTTCTCATATCATTAGTCACTTTTGGTTTGAGGTTTTATTTTGTGTGCCTTTAGTTTTTCAAAACTACAAATGAATATAACTTTCATATAATATACAACTAATCGCATAAATGATATAATGGTTTGACTTTTGTCTGTATTTGTCGTATGCCTTAACAACTATTACATTATAGGAACAATTGTTGCAATTCTTGTGCTCTCAACGAACAAATTATTTTCCGGTGAGAATCACTATAAGCCCTGTGGGCACAGCCATCACTTACTGAGATGTAACAGACAATTCACAGTTATATATACCGTATAACTCATTCGGAGCTAAAACTCTAACTCTATATAGCAATTGGAGGCATAAAATTGGAGTCAATTAAGGAATCCATTGGTTTTGTTCGGTTCGTTAGTCCATATCTTTTATCACAAAACTCTTATACATTGAATGAAATCGGAAAATAAAAAAGTAGTGAATTATGAATGTATAGGAACTCCATAACTATTTCTTCATTAATTCATTGGGAATGACATTCGATTGCAATACAGAAACCCTTATCTAATGTTTTATTAATCGATTTTTTGTTTGATAATTGAGACAAAAATTGGGACCGAAATCGAGAATAGACTTAATATATGTTTTTATTGTGTGAAAGATCTGTTAATTTAGAATTTTTTCTGTTTTTCACGTTTTATACTTTACGTGTAGACCTAATATCGGGTATTATATGACCAGAGCTGTGGTCACGTAAGGCGCAGATCATATAGTTTTGTAGCCAAAGCTAATGTCTGCCTAACTGTAATCCCATTGAATTATGAACACAACTCGTCTTTTATATGGCAACTGGCCTTTGAAGAGGCAAACTGTGCGCACAGTAGGCCTTAATCGCCGCACAATTAGACTGTGAGCCCTCTTATATTTCAAACGACATACGACTGCCTAACATTTTTCCACTACTTTTCCGCCAGTTTTTGGTGACTTATATTTTCTATGTTTTGCGTTTCACTTGTTTTGTAAAACAATGCAATTTAGACGTGAGTGGTATGTCCGATAGCACAGCACATACAGCAATAGACACCACAATAACATGTAAGCGCATATTAGAGAAGATATTTGTGCGACCAATACATCGATGGATAACGACTTAAACCAATACTCAATATTAGTGGCGAAACACAGAAATAAACGATAAGTTTTGGTAAAAATAATAGACGGCTATTAAAAAAAAGTGACTTAAGTCGGACTCAAAGCCCTGACTGTCACTCAAAAAGTATATCTGAAATAAATGACAAACAAAAATATGTCAATTATTTATAAGTTGTTTCTTACGGTTCACAAACAAATACTTAATTCTGTAAAGTCTTTAATAGTTAGCAATAAATAAGTTCTTTGAAAATTTTTTGGATCAAATAATTAATAAAACTTAATATTTAGAAAAATAAAAATCATTAGTTCTCTCTTTAGTGCCAATAATTTTTTAATAAAGAAAAAACTTTAAAAAAGAGAATTATGTTTAAAATTGGAGTAAGCATGCTACTAATCTGGCAATTAGCTAGACTATTTGGACAATAAAACGTTAAATTGAGTCAACGGTGAAGATTTGGTAGGTTTCAAATATGATTATAGTTTTTTGTGTTATTTTTATAGTTTTGTTTACATTTTAAGTTTTGTTTGAAAAAATTCAATTGTTTTCATTGATTTAATTTATTTGATTCACTAATTAAATATTTGTTGATTGTTCTAGTTAAAAAATATTTATGAAGAGTAATGTGAACTGTTATTCATTTGTGTCCTCTTCTGTCAGATCCAAAAACTTTTATTTAAGTTAGAGCACACATCAAAATCAGGGTAAGTTTTGTTTAATTTAAATATTTTTATTTATTTCCCGAAAGCGATAACCATGCTTATGCCAAGTTTAAAAAACAGACTCTTTTTTATTGGAGTTTTATATTTAGAAATAGTATAATGTTTTCAGTGATTCATTGAAACTGAATTTATATATTTTGTTCAAAGGATTCAAACAAAAAATAACTGAACGCTAATAAAAAGCGTAATGTATTTAACATAGTTTTCGACAATAATTTTTCGTGTTTTAAGTGTAAAAACTTTCAAAAAATAATGTTTTAAATAATGAAAACAAAGAAGAATAAGGAGAAGAAAGAGTAGAAAAAATTGTAAAACTTTTTTCTGTCGCATATGTTTGTCGTAATACATATTTGTGTTATCTATTTAGTCATTATAACTCTGTTTTCTCTCTCTTATGTGTGTTTAAAGTAAAAATTATTTCTGTCTCTCTTTTTTAGTCTTCACTCCTGACTATTAGTCTCTCTCTCTCTCTCTCTCTCTCTCTCTCTCTCTCTCTCNNCTTCTCTCGTTAATGATTGAGTCACACATTTGCTGTTACATCAAAATATTACAGCTTTTCTTAACGCGTCGATAGTTATTAGTTTTGTCGACTTATGACTGCTATTCGGCTTATATTTTATCCAAAATCATCGTATCTTATATGAGGTCTTAACAAACAACAAAATATATATATATATTTAAGTCTTTTTTTTGTTTTGTTATATATTTTACTTATATTTTGTTAGCCCTTTAAGTGAATGCGCCCACAAATTATCGGAATGTCATATATTTATACTCATAAGATGTGGGCATCGCCTCAACCAAAAGGCAACTTCACTACAGTTAAGACTTGCATTGAAAGGCAGTTATGCTTTCTATTTGACTCTATCTCCTCATTGAAACACAATTTTTATCTTTATTTATATTTAATGCTCTGTTAAGATCTGATGTGCTTTTAGTTGAATTTTTTCGGCCTTTTTATTAAAGTCTAAAATTTTATTACATTTTTGAAGACACAAAACAAACAGAAAACCATATATTTTGAAACAAATTATTTACTCAAATATTTTAATTCATTTGAATTTGTTATTAAAAAATCGATTAATAAAAAATTCTTCGAAATACCTATTATTGGAATATTTGAGACAACTTTTTATTATCTTTTTTTAGTGTTTGTCTTCAAATGTTTTGTCACTTAAAAATTGAAATTTTATTTCTATTTACCATCAAATCAGAGTCAAAATTGATGGAAAAAGAGGGGCTCAGATGTGATTTGCGTGCATTTGCGCACTTGTTTTATATGGTTAACCACAAAACATAGTCATACTCTTCTCTACACATCTTCTAAGTCGACAGATTTGTTAAGAGGACCGGCAATAAAAACTCTACACATCTGTCATTCACAGGATTAAAACAACGGCTTCCGATCTGATCCCAAACATTATAAGGGGTTTGACTCATATGTCGACTCATTCTGTTTTGATATTTTAGAAATGATTTTAAAAAACATATGAATAGAAAAATAATTAAATTTATAATTCAAAACTCATAACAAAATATATTTAAATTATGGATTTGTTTCCAATTCTTAGTGTTTTAATTAAGAACTAAGAGTAAGATTTTCAATGAAATCTAATTTTTTATGTAGAGCTCTGACAGTGAATCACTATTTTGGTTGTCTTTATGAGACATAATCTGATTTATTTGGTACAGAATATTCTCATTTCTACTGAATTCTGATCCTATTCTTCATTCGTGACATTTAGAGAATTCAAAGGAAAATAATAAAAACCTTTTTTCGAGTAAAGAATTATTAGAGAAATAGAAGACAATTATTTTTATTATCATTTTTGGATTATATTTCGATAATAAGAAGAGTCAGTAAAACAATAATTTACATTCACTTAAATTGAGTCGAATTTCTCTTATTATTGTCAGACCTTATAATCTGTTTTGAAGACAATTTGCTTCTCTCTCTCTCTCTCTCTCTCTCTCTCTCTCTCTCTCTCCACGCAAACCTTAAGAGTATTATTATTTTTATTAATTTATGAGACGTTTGTCTTAGACTAGCGATCAGTGCATTTAGTTTTGATGTCAGGGGAGGCATAACTCGACAACAATTTAATCGAAATCGAAATAATATGCAAAGCCTTTGATTGCATTTCGGCTATAATTCACTGGAAATCCGAAGGATTTAACTGAAAAATATTCAGTTTATGACTAAACAAAAGAAGAAAAAATTGTTTTCAACTCAAATATTTATTCATTCATTTGAAGGAAAAATATATAATTATATTTTGAATAGAAATAGTTTTTAAACTCAAATAAAAAACATTTGAATATTTGATATAAGAGTTCAGAAAAATTACTAAACACTAGTATTTAGTTATTAATAAAAATAAATCAAATGAAATGAATTATTAATCCGACAAAAAATTTGTTTCGTCCTTAAACTGACTTATATTTAATGGTGAAAAATAACACTCGAGTGAAGGAGTTGGTAGTGCCGGAGCCCACGACTCTCTGGTTATTAATTAAAGCAAATTTTAAGTGTTTTAACACTAATTTTGTTACTAAAGTATAAACGAAAAAAAAATATTTGGAACTCAACGCAAGTTTTCTCTCTTTTAGTGTCTAATTAACTACAATAAGAGAATGTGAGTTAAGTCACAAATATTTTATTTATTCCATTCGATGATTGATGTTAAATGTCTTCAAATATGTTGTGAGCAAAAAATACTTTTGGGTAGACATCAAACAAAATTGTATTACAGAAAAGTTGTGAACCAAAAAATTCGACGAACACTCGATTTTTAAAAAATGATTTCACTTTTTTACACTAAATTAATAGTTTAATTAAATTTAGTACTCGCGTTAAAAGTCGTTTTTTAGAGGTTAGCTCTCATTTATTTATAGACTCACTTAAATCACAACACAAAGAGAATGACAATTAAATAAATAGAAAACACATCCAAAAAACTTATCAACTGATTTGACTATTTTTCATAATTAGTTTGACTCTTAGTCTGAATGACCTGACACTAAACGATAAGTGATATTATTTCGAGAGAGAGAGAGAGAGAGAGAGAGAGAGAGAGAGAGAGAGAGAGCACATGAGATGCAACATTTAATAGAATTAAGCGAACAAATCGTTAAGTGTTTGAGTGTCTTATTTCATACATTATTGTTGTCAAACTCGAGAACTACTTAATGGTCTCAAAGCGTGTCCATCAACAACAACACAGTCTTTGTGTCGATGCAGTTCTGACACTTCCACTTAAGTGAACAACTTTTTTAGCAATAATAAAACGCTATACAATACTAAAGTCTATTGTATTATCTATTGTATGAATAGTCTATTTCTTCACTGATTGATAAAACAATTGAATAGAATACATAATCTCTCTCTCTCTCTCTCTCTCTCTCTCTCTCTCTCTCTCTCTC
>LBFM01003662.1:4250-16002 GCA_000988765.1 Achipteria coleoptrata | reverse complement strand
TTTCTGTAGATAATAGCAAAAGCATTCAACGAATGTCTCAATTTTTTATCAGTCAAATGCCTAAAGAATTGGAGATATATTTACAATAAAACCAAAACCAAATGACAGCTCAAATAAATCACTATTTATTATTGAATACCAATACTTAGAGATGTTGTGATCGGGTTATCATTTATTTAAATCATTGGCACAGACATAAAGACATCAGGTATTTCCCTTATCGATTGCCTCAAACTTTTATCTTTTACTTAAAAGTAAAGTTTTTTCGGTTTTGCAAAAAGTAAATCAATTTATTTCAATCAAGATTTTTGTAAAACAATTTCCTTAAAATACTTACTATTAGTTGATTAAAGTGTGACCACTTTTTTGCTAATTATTTTCAAATTAAAATTTTATTCAAATGATTACAATGTTTTGTAGATTTTGATCATTAATGAGAATATAATCAAATGAATCGTTTGGTTACTCTTTTTTTAATAGAAAACCTATAATTTTTTATTAATGAAATTTAACGGAAAGCCATTCAGTGTTCCACCCATTTATCGGAAAAAACACGCCTTTGATTTTCGTATATTTTTTCTATGATTTTACAAAATTAATACCCTTTTAGATCAATGGTTTTCTCGAATATAATTCATTAATTCATTTGATGGATAAGAAATTGGGACAAATCTCCCGCAGATTTATGTGTCGTTTATATCAAATCTTTGTTGTTTTGCATTAAATTGAAATTCAATTTTTTATGAAAAATACTAAAAATGAGTTTAGAATTTCTTTTCTTCATATTTAATGTCTAGTATTCAAAGGTATCGATTGATTCGCATTTTGTTATAGATTTAGTAAATTATTCCGACAACAAAAAAGTGAGAGCACCGGTATATTAAATGTTAATCGTGTTATACTTTGTCTTTAATGTGTTTATAATATGAATAATAGCAGAGAATTGCATGAATTGTTTTGCATTTTTGCATGATATATTTCGTGTTTAGAATTAATCAGAGCTTTCCTTAAAGTTTTAATGAGTTTTCACTTTACTTATAATTCACTTTTCATAATAAATGAATTCTTAAATCAATTGCATAATACTATTCAAGTTTTTTTATTTCAAAATAAATTTGACCCTCATTATTATTGTTCATTTTTTAATTACAATATTCTTATGATATGATATAAATTTATTATTTCTTTGCAATAAAATTAGTATTCAATAAATTATTCGATTTTAGTTGAAAACCTTTTAAAACAACAATTTTAAAGTTTTGTTGATAAACAAAATAATTTATCATGATAATAAAATTCAAAGGATAATTTAGCATGATAAATTAAATTTTTGGAATATTTTAAAGACCTGTTTTCATTTAAAGTAAAACTAAGTAAAAATTCATTTATCATCAAAATAATAAATGTAAACATTGCATGGTTAACTACAATTCCAGATTATTCTTTAAACACTTAAATCTGTTGATTATTGGTTTAAAGATGAAAATTCAGATCATTTTTTAATATAATTGCTGTAAAATTATGCTGAATATAAAGTTTTGGTCAAAATTATGATAAATAGAGCGCAAAGTATTGCCCAAAAGAATATCCAATATATTCGATATATTCTTGGATTTGTCGACAAAAGTAGAGCATTGAAAGGAATATCCATTTGTTATTCTGTATAAAAATCACGCAATAATTTACTAAATGAGTTAATCCATTATTGTGTCACTTCTTTTCAAATATTATACGGAATATATTAATCTGTGAACAGAATAGAAAAATAGAGAAAATGTAATAATTATGACAAGAAATTAACGAATTCCACAATTAATGAAGAAAATGATTGAATGTTATTATTATTATTACTTTTTATGATAAAAATTTCTTTAATGACATTTAGGTTTTTACAAACGGATGAAATATGAGATAATTACAAGATACATGTACATGATACTATATCTGCTCTGATTTAATATATTTTTTTGTACTCAAACATTATTTTAAATGACTTTAATGACTCTATAATTATATTCTATAATTCGATTCTATGATTGATATCTTTAGAGAAAATAGTAATAATAATGTGATAATCCCTCTTTTGTCCATGATCAAATGAAATGTATAGTTGAGTTAAGTTAAAATGCCAAATTGAAGAGCGCTCGCAAGACGAGAATAATAGTTGCCAGGAGGACAACAGCGGTGATAATTTTTGCCGCATTATTCAGATTCAGTTCAAAACAGTCGCAATGTATTAGTCTTTCGCCTAATTTCTTGAGTGAATCTTCTTTTTCGATCTCAGGGTTTAGTATTTTTCTTAAATCACTCAACTTTTGCGATGACTTTGGAAAGTCGTAGGTCATCACCGGATTTGCGGGCACTGACTGTTGGATTATAGATAAACTTGAACTTGAATTGGATGACTCGCGTCGAGCACTGGATATTGAAGTTAAGCCGCGCTATGAATAGCGAAACCATTTATTAGACAATAATATTTGTGATAAATTGTCTGCACAGACAGGCTATTGATTATTGGTTTTCATATAATACTAATAATAATAATATGACTTAAATATTATTTTCTAACCAAAAGTCAATACAGAATATCCATAACTCTTACCATTATTTTATCGTCAAATCAATGGGTTTTTATTTATTAGATTTAATTAAATGATTAAAAAATAATTTATAGACTTTTTATTATAGACTTTCACATAATTTAATTGAATTTCTTATGTTTTTTGTTCGCAAAAATTAGAGCACAACTTATATAACTCATGAAATGAGAGCCTTATTTAACGGATAACTTACAGTATTGGCGTTGATCTGAACACTAGTGCTTTCTTTGATGTTATGAATGTCGAACTGAACGCTAGAACTCTTTCTTCTTGTGCTGGGAGTCGTACCGGTGTTTTTCATATTTCCAATAATCGAGTCCTGATTATGCGTTTTATGTTTTATCAAATTCTGATCCCTTATTATTATTTGATCGTCCGTTTGATTACCATTTTGTGGTTTAAGCACACCATTGCCCAAAACACTATCACTAGTCTTTGATTTAAGTATACCCTTAATGGCAGTCATCATAGGCTTTGAATTTTGATTATTTTCAACTAAATTGTAGTCATTATTATTAGTCTTTTTAATAGTGAATGGGTTTTGATGACCTCCTATTTCAGAATGAATCTCAGCCCTCACTGGTATAGTATAAGTCGTGCCACCATTTAATGATTTAATTGCTTTTGTCTTAAAATTACTGTTCGGAAGTACTGAACCATTAACTGAAATCTCTTTATTAACTCTGAACTTATTAATACTGTGATATCCATTGGCAACAAATGAACTTTTGCTCTGAGTTTGCATTCGTTTCGGTATAAACACTGGATTTGATTTAATTTCGCCGGAGTTTGACTGCAATTGCATTTTCCACTGATTATTGTCTTCCTCGACATTTTTAACTCGATTTTAGACTAATTTTTCGGTAATAACTCTATTAAAATAAATATCATACGAAATGAGAGACCATTTTCTATAGAAATGACTTTTCTATTCATTAAATATCATTAGAGATTCAAATTTGATTAAATTTCCATTAATTTTAATGATTTTTCTCTAAAAGTTTTTTTGTTATAATGTTTTTCTTTGAGACTAATTTTAAAATCTAAAAATAGTTTTCAATTTTCAAGTTTTGGCTTTTTTGATACTCAGAGTCAGTTTACTTCTATTATTCTATCGATTGAGTGGCTATTATCTGAAGGTTTATGGGATTTATTTTATAATAGTTTTCAATTTTAGAGGCTTTTCCATTGATTTTCTGTGACTTTTTCTTCTTTTTTGTAATCAAAGGTAAGGTATGAGTGAATTCTATGTTTTATTTCAATTTTGTAGTACTCGATAATAGTTACAAGTTTATTGTAAACTAGTTTACGCTGTATTTATAGCTTAGATTTCAACTTTCAATTCTAATTAGTAAATGCGAACTGAATTCAAACTGAAAACGAATGACTGAATTATTTATCCTTACCTTTAGTTGGTATGTGATTACGAAGGAAAACATACACTTAAGTCAAGTAATACTTTTTCACTTTTCATATGAAAATTCATGTATTGATTTGCAGTTCATTTATTGATTTCTAGTATATTAGACACTATTGAAAACTAAATTAAGAAAAAGTTTTATTTGCACTTAATTTACATAACAGTTGTGTTAAACATATTTTTTATTATCAAAACTTTTATTCAGTAAACAATGCATTCATTAGAATATTGGAAATTATGTTAAGAATATTTTTTGAATAATTTTCACGTTTTATTGCTTTAGTTTTTTGATCGATATTTTTCTGTATTAAATAATTAATTGATTGTGAATTCAAAGCTATGAACTCAAATCGGAGATTGAAATTCAAAGTAAGAATTTATAGTTTTTTATTTAATACATTTTTCTGTCATTAAGTTTGTGATCATATTTTAACCGATACGAGCATTGGCTCAGCATTTGTCAGACTTTCTCTGCGCATCTCTTCGTGTCATTAATTGTTAACCAAATCTATTAATAATATCTTTGTATTGAATGATAAAAATATTTTTGTCGGATAATTAGTTTAAATAATTGGTTTAGTTTTTAGGTTTTACTAAAATTTTAATTTATTTTTAGATATTTAGTCGATTAGATATAAATTAAAATTTTTGATTTCCCAATAGTTATGATTAAGAATTGCGAAATTTATCGACTAATTATTCACCCGTTTAATGAAAATGACCAAGATATGATCTTAACAAAGCTGTCTAGAACTGGAATGTTATAAATTTGCATGTTTGTTTACTCAGAAATAATTGCATTTATCTCATTTGTTTTAAAAAAGAAATAAAGTTATCAAACTTAGTTAATACTACTACTATTGGTGTCATATCTTTATATGACATTTAATTACTTGGACATTTGTGTTGGCTCGCTCACTGCCAAACTCTATCAAGTAATCTATTATTCATGAGAATATGAGTGTAATTAAATTGATAGCAGTAGCAAGGTTGAATGACAAGAGATAGGAATTAGTAATAATAGAATTTGGTGTTGAAATGTTGTTTCGTTAACTATATTTTATTGTTGGCTTATTTTCACCATTTATGATCAGCAAGGGGTTTATTATCTTGACATTTATCTAATTGCAAGTTCAATTCGTAATTATTGTTTATTTATTTGTTTATTATGTCTTAAAAGGTTTCTATTTTTAATAATTATTTTTGAGTCAAATCTATTTTGAAGTAATCTTTTATTGCAAACATTTAAATGAAATTCACAGTAATTTGGAAATTACTCTCAAAATTATTTAAAAACATTATATAAATTTGAAAAATAATAACAAATAATACAAAACTCTAAAATTACTTAAAAATAAAAGGAATGTCTGTTCGAAACTTAAAAACAGTTTAGCTCAGCATATATTTATATAATCCAATAAATCATTATATTTTTAACTACAATTTGCGACACTATTTACTACTATTCTCTTTGGTTTTCGCAACTCTTGGCAGAGGTCTTGACTTTAATGGCGAAGAAGTGCTCTGCGATCTGGAACTGGTCTTTCTTAGACTGCCTTCTTTGTGATTACTTCCAATTTTATTATTAATTTGTTGATTCATGGGTTGACTCACAGAAGAAGTGTTATTAACGCCAGACATTCTGTTATATGTTTTGTGAAACTTTTTTGTCAGTTCCTGTTCTAATAGTTCTGCCTCTTGTAGACAATGAGTGACCAAATTTGATTCGGCGTCTATTTCTGCCACCAAATCCTTAATTCCAGAAAACTCGCCGTTTTCTTGGCCACAATTCTGTGTTTTTACCGTAAAAGGTGACACTTTTGCTACCTTTCCTTTTGTTTGACGGCTTTTTAAGTGTAAACTCAATGCTCGGTTCGATACTCTCTCTTTGCGATAGACTTCTGATTTTTTATTGTCCGTCACTTTTGTTTTATTATGGGTTATGTCTTCAAATGGTACCGAATCATAGATGTGTTGCTCAGACAAAGACGTTGACCTCTTATTTGCTGCTTCTTTTGAATTTGCAATTGTTTTGGATCTGTTTTTAGGAACCGCTCCTTTAGATTTGGACGGACTGTCACTTGAATTACCATCTTTTGGTGTTTCAGATCTCTTGAAACGAGAGGATAGTTTTGGTGGCGGTGCTAATGGTTTGTCGAACTCAAACACAATGACAGCTCCGTCTCTAATCTTTTGTTGTGATTCGTGTGAAAGCAAAGACCAGCTCTGGGTGTGAACCACTCTATTGGCGTTTTGAATCATATATCGCTCACAATATCTTTGCATTTTAGACACCAATTGACCGAATTTGTCGTTAAACGGACCATAACTGAAGCCATCGTTATTTTGTTCGCTTTCCTGAAGTAATAAAATTTTATTCAATTCTATGAGTGCTTTACATGAGATGTCTGGACTGAGTTTAGTCATCGCTGCCAATAATGTCTGCTCCAAATTGGAGATATCCCATGAATTGCTTCTTCCGAGTGCCAGAAAGTCTTTGCTCGTAATCACTGTATTGTAGTTCTCGGCAATGAAATTACAGTTCTCTTCAATAAGTCGGGCCAATAGATTAAACACCGGTTCCGCCCATTTGAGGCGAGGCATAGCTGTTAACATTTTCTCGCATTCGAGGGTTGTTTTCAATACATTTTCCGAAAGTAATTGTTTGACTTTAGTCTGAAGACAGGCCTCCAAAAGTGGGGGTTTTAGTGATGCGAATACTTTATTGTTCCAGACTTTAGTGAAATGTTTTGCCGTCCAATTGAGACATCTTTTGTAGAGATCATTGAGTCCCGAACGGGAACAGAGTTTCATACATCTAATGATACTAATAATACAATTGTCACTACAGGGAGTGTGGAAGAAGTGGCACCGATTAACCAACAATTCGTGTACCACTATTTCCTTAAGGCTGTCCATCGCCAGTATGTCTGACAGAAGAGCCAATTCAGACAAATCTATTTTCGATGGAAGAGTGAGACAACCGCTATAAATATGACACAAAGCGAAGTAAACGCTATTATATGTAAATCCCTGCAAATCAACGTAATTAGAGTCCGATTCAATCCAATTGCCGCTCAGCATAGCTTCGAAGTATCGACATCTAGAGGTAAGTATACATTTGTGAGCCCTTATCTCCCTATCGCTCACTCTTATTATTATATCCCAATTGATTTGTTGGACAAACATTTTAAGTAAGTCTTCTCCCAGTTTTGAACAACTTTTCATATTTCTGATGGTTTGCGAGTCATTAAAGTCGAGGTCAGACTCATTGTTGTCATTTCCGTCGTCTGAAATCAAGGATTCGTTCTCTGAATCTTCGATAAAATTATCAAATTTTTTGCATTCATTTTCTTTAAGAATTCCAATGGAATCGCTTTCGTATGAATTCTTTGATGAACTCCGGACTGAAATATTCATACATTCATTGAATGCTTCACTGAATGAATCACTTGAAGAGTAGTTGCTTTCAAACTCTTCAATAGATAATTGACTGAAAAACTGATTCTTAGGAGGAATACTTGTGTCGGCAACTCTTTTCACTAAATCATTCTCTGGTTTCTTCCTTACAATCGGACTCATTGGCAGTAATGGAATGTCTTCTATCTCTTCTGTCCTCATCATTGGTAACGCGGTGTCAACTGAACGAATGAGGACAGCGTTGGCAGAGTTTCGCACTTTCTTTTGGTTAACCAAACATTTTTGAGGATTTATTGGTTTAGTATTGAGAGGAATAAAATCAAACCCTTTTCTTACTTCTCTCTCAGATTTTGGTCTTTTATTTTCTGTTATTTTAGTCGACGTTTCGTTAATATCGATAAACATTGAAAACATGGAATTCAATGTCTTATTTGAGGTATCATTTAATGGCAGCAATTTTTCATTATCTGATCTCATCTCTAATTCTTGAGATTGTTTTTGTTCTTTTTCTTGGTTTTGTTCATCACTTTTCAATAGTTGCGATTCTTCATTGGTTTTGGCTTTTTTTAGTTCATAGCTGTCATCAGAATATATGGACGACAAGAGTTCAAAAGTACCGCTTCTTATCATTTGAGTTGTTTTGATGATTCCTAAAGAATTGTCTTCTCTGTTGTCATCAAATTCTTCATCTTCTCGTTCCTCATCTGAATGGCTGTCCGAATGAGACACATATTCTACACTCGACTCCATTTTAATATTCGGTGCATTAGATTCCATATTCTGTTCCAAAGAGTTTAACAAATTTTCTTCTTCTGGTATAAAATTTTTGTTTAAGATTTCAATTTTTGAGATCAAATGGTTTTCTTCTTTTTCCATAATATCTGAAGAGTAGTCAGAATATATTTTTTGTAATAAGAGTTTCAATTCCTGTTCCTTTATTTCTGGGGGTATTTTCACTGAATATTGATTTGTTTGAGGATTCAAAGCATTACTATTGAGATTCAAATCTAAGAGTTGAGTAAACAAATTGGGAACTCTTGTCATAAGCAGACAACTGTGTACTCTCTTCTGGAACTTCCCTCTGATTATTATAGTGTCCGCAAAGTATTCGCTTTCAAACACATCAGACAATTGTCTTCTGAATTCATCGGCGATTTTAGTCTCTAATCTTTTGAACTCGTTTTGCGATTTCTCAATGAAAGCATTTGTCGGATGTTTTGTTTGGGAATCACTTTTCAATGATTTTTGTACTGTTTTTGCGACTCTGGCTTTAATTGGATTTGTGTTTTGTTTTGAAACTCTATTATTGATTTCGTTTACATTTTTCTTAATATTTGACTGATTGGCCATAACTGATATGTACTGCAAATGTCTTTGGGTTGGATTTTCCGCACAGCAATTCCATAGGACTGACTGCAAAGAGTCAAAAATAGGGTTATTTGTCGTGTAATTAATTTTAAAGATATCTATTTTTAACAAAATTAAAACATAAAAATAGTTTAAATTATTTGAATTTCAAAAATTATTTATTTGAATAATAATATTTGCATATTATTTGCAAGAATATTCTCAATGCAATCAAGAATGACCTAATTTTTTGTGAAAGCAAGAACAACTAATTAAGATTAATCTCTGATTAGAAATTATAATTCATTTAAATGCAAATATTTAAAACAAAATTTAAATATAAATTTATGTCAAATCAAATAAAAATATACTAACCGTTAGTAGTATTTAGTTCAAGGAATTCGAGATTTGATGGGAAAATGTTTCCGATATTTGTGTGAAAAAAGAGATAAAATTTAACAACTTTTACACGATTTTGTGTTTATTAAATTTGAGGAAAATTGAAAATTGATTGCTATCTAAATTGAAATTTAGACTAATTATATCAGTCATTAGATTCGCTTATTATTCCGAGTATTATATCATTTATATGCGTTGTTTAGTGTGGAAAATGTCGTCAAAGTTAGGACACAAAAGGCTGCGATAATTGTATGCAAACTAATATCTGACACAAAAACAAAAGCATTAATTGAAAGACAGTATAATTATTGGCTATTTTTAACGAATTTAATATAAATATTAATATCCCAAACAATTTGGCTGACGTTTGCAAGAATTTCGAAGTTCATATTTGTTAACAGTATAGTGTACTGGATAACTAATCAATAACTTTAACCCTCTATTGATTACGACTTCTGTATTCACAAAATATTATACACAAACCCACAGAAAATGTAACCAACACTTTAAAAGTGGACTGAACTGAACTAAACACAACTCTGAGCTTTTTAAAGGGTATAAAGTGGAACAGGGTCATAAATTTTGTCTAAATATTAACATACTTGTTGTAGTATTCCATAGCCAATTGATTCAGAGTATTGAATCGATAGGACACACACCCAGTTTGTGGTATGTGAGCGCCGCCAAATGGACAGGTAGGCAACACACAGTTGGTATGTTTGGCAACGGAAAGGTAACCAACTGTTTTAGATAACATTCAAAAATCTCTGTGAAAAGAGGGCTGACTTTGGTTTGCAGATAATTACACAGCAATTCAATTGGAAAGCACACAGAGAGGGAACTCATATATTACATGTTATTTGAGGCTTAGATGATATTCATTGCAATCACAAAATTGTTATATAATAGAAGAGATAAGTGCTAAGGGATTATAAGAGGACAGGTATATAATATAAATGAAGGAAATGAGCCCAATATTTATTTGCATTTCAACAGTCATTTCATATCAAACGAGAAAAGATTTTTATTTATTTTCAAATTTTCATTCAATGACTCAGTTTTTCAGTTCGTATTTCAAAACAAATGAAATTATTTTGATGTGAAAATTGGATACTCTTTTAGAACTGATCAGAATATTATTTGTTTGTTTCGGACAACTTTTTTGTTGAAAATCTAGATATGACTTGAATTTAAAGGAGCGAAAAGTTTTTTTTGGGGGAAAAAAGGCCACAAAGTTTTCAATCAATTTTTATTTGTTTTCAATTGATTTCAATTAAACTCCAATTTATATGTAATTAAAAGAAGTTTTCGTTAAGTTTTTTAATAATCAGTTATTATGTTATGCTTTGATTTATTTGTTTCAATATTTTTAATATTTGTTAAAATAAGTCAATTCAATGTTTATTACTGTCAACAGTTGAATACTCCTCCCCCTAATCGAGTATTCTATGAACAATGGGGTCATTACCATAACTATGATCCCCGAAACCGTCCGCTTGAGTCCGATCGAAGAGCGCCTTATGATGGCTATGGGTCGGGAGTGACACCAGACCCGAGCCGTCGCCGCCTTATTGAAGATCCTGGTGACTTGAGATGCAAAGAGGCTGTTCACCAGGGTATATATTATTTGTCAATTATTTTATATTCTGTTCTCTTAATGGTTTGGATTAAAGGTTTGGATGAATTCGTAACCGTTAATACATTTTATGGGAATGTCGTCGGAAGGATAGTCTATCTCTGTGACGGACCCGGAAAGCCTTTAAGAGACCGTCCACTACCAGCTCAATACAAATTGTCCGCTTCGCCCACAGGTTATCACACAATCAGATCCTTCTGGAAGAATGTGACCACTTTTCTAGGAATTCCTTACGCGAGACCTCCCATTCGAGAAAATAATCTCCGATTCAGAGTAAGAGAACATCTCTTAAAATAAAATTTAATAAATGATTGCCTCATATGACAGCCCCCACAAGTGCCCACTCCGTGGGGCAGTATATTAACGGACAGATATAGAAATTCTTGTCCGCAATATATCCGTTATATCGGAAAAGATTATGGAATTCCAATAACAGATGAGGACTGTCTTTATATGAATATATTCACTCCGTGGGCGTCATCTCGAGTTCGTGATCCCTATCCGGTGATGATATACATCCATGGTGGATTCTTTGATCATGGAAGTGGTAATACATTCTCAGGTCATATGTTGGCCGCATCTCAAGAAGTGGTTGTCGTGACTTTCAACTATCGTTTGGGACTTTTGGGTAATATATCTTCAATTTGTTTATATATTTTTAATGGTTATTGATATCAATGAATAGGATATATGGCCACCGCTGACAACGCATCTGCCGGTAATTTCGGTCTTTTGGATCAAATCCAAGCTATCAATTGGGTTCGAGAGAATATTCGTTCCTTTAATGGCGATCCCGAGAGGATAACCCTATTTGGACCGGACGCAGGGGCTGCCAGCGCTGGACTCCTCGCTATATCACCGCTCACTAGAAGTATGAGATTTGAGATATTTTTAAAATTTATTAATTTTTAAAATTTGTTTTAAAAGAAT